>VYYJ01003257.1:0-17296 GCA_021029165.1 Cyphoderus albinus | reverse complement strand
TTTGGCTTCACGCAATTAATTTAATTAATCATAAATTGGGATTTCAAGTGTATTGTTGCCAACGATAATTGGCTGTGTAGAATATTAATTCTTTATCGATTATGGTCACGAGTTGGTTAATAGCCTATTATTTTTGGCTGCCGGATCTTTACAAATGCGTGATCCTGAATTTCTTCAGATGGTTTGTGGAGGTTATGATAGTGAGTCTGGCCAACTCCGTGTTACATTTGTGGGATTGGAAACCTTATGAAAAGTAAAATATTTATTCACTACAATTATTGACACTTTCGGCTCTTCAAAAATAATATTTAGTGTAAATATCTGTCACGTAATTTTTATATTTTTTCCAGGTCAATCGGCTCAGCCGAGGTAGGATGGTTATCAATGATTCTGCATGGTGAAGGTTGGTAAATGTTAGGATTTGTAAATCATGTCTCAATAAAGTTTATTGTGGTTATAAATATTATTTTATCCTCCCAATTAAGGATGGCACAATTTCCACCACGTGTTTCCCTATGACTATCGCTCGTCCGATCATGACACCTATCTTTTTAACACGACCAAATTATTCATTGACTTTATGGCATTCCTTGGGTTGGCCTACGACTTGAAGACCGTGAGTCAGGAACATATTGAAAAAAGAGCAATGCGAACCGGCGATGGGTCATATCGTCCCAAATCAAAGGGAGGAATGCAGACGATTAAGACCGAGGCTTTGGATTGGGTGACAAATTCTTGGTGATAATGAAAGTTTATGCCACGTGGTGATATTAATTAAAATAGTGCAAGAAATAGTAAACATCATTTATTTACATTCCTGATAATTCCACGCAATGTTTTCAATTTTTATTTTTTATGAGCTCGTCTTTCTATAATCTGAATTGGGGTATGTCTTGGTACCAAAGTCAGCCCTACAATTGTATAACGGTGAATAATTATAAATATGAGCAATTAAAACAATTAAACGCTGAAATGCAGTTGATAAAAATTAATATTAAATACCTAAAACTGGCTCTGAAGTCGGCTGAGTTCCTGGAACCTTGACGAATTTGAATTCTCTCATCATCCTCGCAAAATATAGAAACATTGTGACCTCTGCCAATGACTGTCCCAAACAATATCGTTTACCTGTGATGCACACATGCAATTAATGCACTTAAATGTTCCAAACTATGTAGACTACTTAAGTAGATACAATTTACCAATTTATTGTTGTAAATATACAAAACTTACCGGCTCCAAATGCAAGCAGTTTCTCAACTGCTTTTGGATCAGGACCTGTGCCAGTCTCATTAAGAAATCTCTCAGGCCTAAAATTTTCGGCGTCTCCCCAGAGCGCGTCATCATGATGAATTGAGTAAATATTTGCTTGCAGAGACATTCCCTTCGGAATGAGATATTTTTCTCTAAAAACAAAATCTTGTGTAGCCTCCCTTGGTGCTGGGAGAGGTATCACTGTACTGTAACGCAGGATTTCTAGAACAGTAGCATTAGTGTAAGGGAGTCTGAAATATTTTTTGTTTCATTAATCAATCCATTAAACGTCAAATTTAACAAACAAATTCAATTTCATGTAGGTATAAAATTTTTTATGCTTCTAATGACTTTGTTACTTCTGTTTCATATCCGATGTTAAAATTTCATCTTCCCCCAAAACTCTGTCCAACTCAGCATGAACCTTAGCCTGGACCTCTGGATTCAGAACCATGTAGACCAAGCCAAAGTTCATTGTATTGCTGGATGTCTCCGAGCCACCGATTAACAGATCCAAAAGCACCATTACAAACTGTTCATCTGAGTGAAAAAATATTTTCATGCTATAAAAAAGTTTCGATGAGTTATAAAAATTTCCAAAATTACAAATCACAAATCTATGTACCTTTAAAATCCGTGTCTGGATCCCCCTTGCTGTCGTCAACCTTCCCAGTGAATACATCAATGAATGACTGTGGATCCTCTTTGTATCCACCAGCGTCTCGTTGTTCTTTCAATAATTTCTAAAAATAGTTTTCATCAACTATAAACAAAACCGAAATTATTAGCAAGGATAAAAACCGAAATAAAAATCTAACCTTTCCATAGTCAAAGAGCGCGGCGCAAGTCTTGTACTGTCGCTCTTTTCCAGACCACTTTGGGAAAAGTCTTCTGAAAATGGGGTAAATATCACCCAAATCTCCGCTAATATTGCTGCTTCGGAAGAAATCACTGTTGAGCTTCACTAATTTATGGATTATGGGGTCATCCAGCTCATACGATTTTCCAGAAGCAAGTCTCCAGAGCACGTTGATAAATGTCACGCTGAACATGTCAGGCTCGTCAAGGACATTGTCTTTGGTTTTACTCAGTTTTTTCCTCAGGTGTGCTAAAAACTTGTCAATTTCTTCATTTACCACGACGTCCATCGTCGTTGATTTGCCAAAACCGAAGTCACGTAGGTTTCGCATTGTAAAACGACGCAGATTCTGCCATGCTTTCCCATTGCCCCAGATAATTCCTTGAAATTTACACATTAAAAAATTTAAATTTATTGTTTAAATTCTTAGTTATTTTATTTAATTTAGTTTAAAATTCATTTTTATCTGAGTGACAATACCTAGGGCTTCATCACCCGGTTGCCTCGCCTTGATAAACTCAAAATCTTGGTTTCGGTCGGAAGTCGCTTCATGCAACAGCATTTCCTTGGCGGTGTCAAATGTGTTAAACACAACTGTGAAATACAGATTAGATTAATACAAAAGCTTAAAATTTAGCACTAAAATTATTTTTCAATTTGTAACATTGATAATAAAATTTACTGGTTTCCTTCGCGCCCATTTTCATGAAGAAAACGTCACCGTATTTGTAGCTCAATTTCTTCAGCGCCGTTGACGGAAACGGCGACTGGGCCATAACCTGGAATATATTTCCTACAATGGGCCATCGTCTTGGTCCTGCAAAAAGTTTAACCTTTGTATTAGCACAATTTTGCTTATTTTAATAAAAATATACAAAACTCAAAAAAGTAATGACTGACCAGGAGGAAGTTTTGCGTATCGCTGTTGATCTTTCTTGGACCACCATAAGAGCAACACGCCAAGGAAAAGTATGAATTCAACCAGGAGCAGCATTTTATTTCTGAGATTACATTAAGATTGGTCAGTGATTTTATTTAGACTGGGCTTCTCTGCAGGAAGGCAATTCTAAACTGATCTTACTTCATCTACACATTCATCCTTAAATTTTTCTCATTTAAGGTTATAAATATCTACTGCATAATTGCAGATTCATCATATGTACATACAATGACACTGTACAGGTTTATATGTCTATCCTTTACTTAAAAATTATTATGTCATATGTAATATTATACTTGCATTAAAGTGAATTTTTCCATGGTATTGTTAATAATTGTCCATTCATGCAAAAAATGTCCTTATCATTTTTAAGAGTATTGCGTTGTTTGTCTGATTTTCTATTTCAGAATAGTGGCTGGTAACAGGGTGTTGAAGCACTTTTCCATCAACAGCCAAAAATGTGATAGTATTGTATTGAAATGCAACGGGCTTTGCTAGATGTGTGCATATTGTATGTTATTAAATAAATGTTGCAGTTAGTATTTTCCCTTGCATGTAGCTGGCGGAGACAACCTGAAAGTAGCACGAAGAGTTTTGAATATACGTCTAAGCTATTATTATCTTATCACGCAAACACTCTTATATTTTTTAGTAATTTATAATAAGTACCAGGTTGATAAGTGATTGACAGGTAATTTAATTGTGAAGAGGTTACATATTATAAACGTATTGTACAAACAATCCGCAAGAGCATCAAATACTCGAATCTGTATTTATAATATCTTGGGTATGAGTAAATGAACAATTGGGGAATGCAAATTGTTATATAATATCTCACGTAGAAATAGTTTTTTTCTAATGGTGAAGGTGAATGGTAGTTGAGTTCCAAAAGTGCAGGCAAATCAATGTTTGCTTCTGATTAAAGTGTGTCCATTTCATTTATGATGGTAATCATGATGATGACCACTACTATACTACGAATGTGCAGCAAAGAGAAATGTTTATATTAGACTGAATTATTATATAACATTTTCATTTCTCCATCTCAGCTAAGTATGAAAACGAAGGTGACCTTGCATCTGGCATAGTATTTAAAGTTTTTTTGTGTCTGGTCTGATTTTTTCTCTGAAAAAGTGTTCTTTCTGTACTCACCTGGTAAATCTTTTTGAAGATTTCTCAACACAAGGTCGACTTCAAGCTTAAATTTAAAGTGCAGCAAACTCTTATTTGTTATCGATACGGAGAGATATTTCATTGCGAAATACATTGCATTTCAATTTTAAAACTGCAGAGCAATATTTGCCAATGATATTAAAAAGTGACCACGATTAAATATGATCTAATACCTTGATAATGCATAATCACTGATTACATTTTATTTTATTTTACCTACAATTTTTTACTCGCTCAGCAAAACAATGTGAAAATGCTTTAAATTTTAAATTCTAATGTTTTCGCTATGTAAATAAAGAATAAATTAAATATAAAACTTCAACTCCTTTCCTCCATTTTGATGGGGAATTGATTTGGAACAAGAGTAAGTCCGACAATTGGGGCTGTTGTAGGATGCGAGCCTGGTACCTTGCTGAACTTAAATCTTCGAATCATTTCGGCGAAATATAAAAACATTGTCACTTCGGCCAATGACTGTCCTAAACAATAACGTTTACCTGTAACAAGGAAAATGGTTTTGTTACACATCCATATAAACATGTATAAAGTTGAAAAATACCTTAGTAATTAATACTTAATTATGTTATGGTTTATTTAAGTTTCATTACCAGCCCCAAATGAAAGGAGTTTTTCAGTAACCTTCGTGTCAATCTCGGTGCCAGCCTTGTTAAGAAATCGTTCCGGTCTAAAGTTTTCTGGGTTTCCCCATAATTCTGGATCCCTTTCAGGCCAAAAAATAACATTATTAATTGAGTTTAAACACATCAATATTGTTACATGTATCTCTCTGCGCTCTACCTGTGAATCGCGCTAACGTTTGGCTGCATTGCCATTCCCTTTGGGATAAAGTACTTTCCCCGAAAATAAAAATCCTCTGTAGCCTCTCGCGGGGAAGGAAGAGGGACCACAGTTGAAAAGCGAAGAATTTCTAATGTAGTAGCTGTCGTGTACGGTAATCTAAAATGAATTATAATAAACTTAGTTCAGTCTCAGTCAAACAAAAAATGTAAAAATACAATGATGTTTATTACTGTTTTACCTGGTTTTCATGTCATTCGTAATCATTTCATCCTTTGTGAGTACTGTGGTCAATTCTTTGTATACTTTCTCTTGAACCTCGGGAAACATGACCATGTAAACAATACCGAAGTGCAAAGTATTGCTGGAAGTTTCCGATCCACCCAGCAGCAAATCCAAAATCACCATCACGAATTGTTCATCTATAGTAAGCAATTTTCGGTTATATACATATACAAAAGTGTCGTATGTATTTTTCTAGAAACTAAATAAAATTAATAACACCTTTGAAGTCAGTGTCCGGGTCGTTTTTGCTCTCTTCAAGTTTCTCCAGGAAAACATCGATAAAAGAGTCAGGGTTGGATTTGTACGTTCCCAATTCTCTGTTTTCTTTCAGTACTTTCTGCAAGGCCACGGTCACAATTTGTAGCAGGTTTCATAATTAAAATAATAATTGAGTTTCTCTTATTCATTCATTCTCACCTTCCCATATTCATAAAGAGCTTTGCAAGATTCTATCTGCTGCGTTGCTTTAGTCCAGTTGGGAAACAACGTTCTGGTAACTGGCCAAAACTCACCCACGTCCACCTAAGTTTAAAAAATAGTTAAATAACATTTTAAATTTTAAACATTTCTTTTAATTAGATTTAGGTACAATGTAACAAATACGTATCTACGTATGTATCTAACCCCTATCACAGTACTGCCCATAAAATCTCTGTTGAGCTGCACAAGTTGAGCTATCACCGGATCGTCAAGGTCATACGATTTTCCACAGGCGAGTCGCCACAGTACATTAATTAATGTTACAGTGAACAAGTCCTGCTCGTCAAAGATATAATCAGTCTTACGCAACTTTCCTTTCAGGTTCGTGACGAACTTATCAATCTCCTCGTTTATGACAACATCCATGACGGAAGATTTGCCAAAGCCGAAATCTCGCAGGTTTCGCATGGTGAAACGACGGAGATTCTGCCAAGTCTTGCCGTTGCCCCAGATGACACCTAATGCATATAAACAAGGATGCTAAAATTATTATATAATCATTGTTTAAATTTAATACTTAAGTGTTGATATTTTGAAATTACCAAGCGTTTCATGTCCGGGACTTCTTGCTCTGACAAATTCGAATTTATCTGTTCTGAATGAAGCCGCTTCATGGGTGAGCATTTCTTTGGCCGTGTCTAGTGTATTGAAAACAACTGATTCCTTTTCTCCAATTTTCATAAAGAACACGTCTCCATATTTATAGCTCAATTGTTTTAAAGCAGTGGATGGAAATGGGTCGAGCGTCGCCAGTTGTGGCAGATTTCCAACAATTGGCCATCTTTTCGGCCCTGCAAATAACAATAAAATTAGCATAGCGTTTTGTATGTAATTGAAACATTTTCTTTGGTTTTTTTAAATTAGAAATGTCGATCTATTTTTATTTTTTAACTCACCAGGTGGATATTTAGCGTAACGTTCTTTGTCTTTTTTAAACCACCAAAGTAGTGCGATGGTTAAAAACAAGGTGATTTCCAGTATAAGAAACATTTTGTTTCGCCTTACGTACTATAAACCATAACTTTGCTTCAGCGAAAGCTCTCACTTAACTAAATTCATTGTGTGTTTAGCCATCCTCTTTTGTACATGCAAATGCCGATGTGTATTTTTATTATACTATAATTCCATCAAGCTCGTTAATTATTTGCTGATCGTGATACATTTTATCATTACAATGCAATGGCAGAAAGGATAAAATAAAACCCTCTGAATAATAATCTAAACACTCAACTTTTAAGTCTATATAGGTTTGGTTAATAGTGCTTCATAGTCACAACACTAGAGCAATGAAGACAGGTAGGTAATAATGATTTATAATAGTATAATGACATGATGATGTTTGAGCATATTTTTATGATGTAATTTCGCAATATTTTGCATTTGGTTTGGTTATTTTTGTCCAGTTGGTTATCACATTACCTAACAACAGTAGATACTATAACTTATAGTATATATGTACATATGTACATATATATGTAACTATTGTGAGATTTTTTATGCGACCGTCTGAATCTCAAAACTGCGTTTTATTTTAAAAAGATAAAAGTGACTAGATTGGATGAGAGGTACAAAAACGTGAAGATACCTATAAGAAATGAATGTAATCGTATATATATGTAATGTATGAATCAGACATTATGTCTTTAATCTTAATGATTATGATGACAAAGCAAAATTTGAGAGCAAGTGGAAAAATTTATTTATTTTACGAAGTATAACAAGACGAGACACAACATTTAGTGACTGAGGATTTACATTTTTTATAGATAAAATAATTACGTGCCATCTTATAATGACCGTTCTCACTACAGAAAAACATGACAGAGGCAGACAATTTGTGGAAAAACTGAACAGACCAAAACGTCTCATTAAGATGTAAGAATAGATTAGACTCCGGTGGTACGCTACTTTAGGGTCTGGCCTCTCTTTACAATTTTGATAGAAGTCATTGCCGGCGTGAGGGTTAAACCTAGAACCGGAGTGACTGTAGGATTTGTACCTTCGACCTTCAAGAAATCGAATTTTCTCACCATTGCGGCGAAATATAGAAACATTGTCACTTCAGCCAAAGACTGTCCCAGGCAGTACCGTTTTCCTAAGAGAACCAATTGAAAATTATTGCATGATTGAAAAATGTAAGGAGAATTGTAATACTAATTAAAGCATATTTTGTTTAATTTCGCTTACCTGCACCAAATGCCAAAATTTTCTCTGCTGCTTTAGGGTCAATTTCTGTTTCCGCCTTGTTCAAAAATCTCTCAGGTCTAAAGTCTTCTGGTTGTTCCCAGAGTTCGGGATCATGATGAATTGCATATATATTTGGGGTCAGAGCCATACCCTTCGGGATGAAATATTTTTCCCGGAAGTAAAAGTCATGAGTGGCTTCTCTTGGACTTGGCACCGGAATTACTGTCGAATATCTAAGAATTTCTAGCACAGTAGCTGTGGTGTAGGGTAGCCTTTGCTTCATTTCCGATGTTATGACCTCATCCTCTGCCAACACCCGGTCTAACTCGGCCTGCACTTTCTTCTGTACTTCGGGAAAGCACACCATGTAAACCATGCCGAAATTCAAGGTGTTGCTGGATGTCTCCGAGCCGCCGAGCAAAAGATCAAGGACCACCATAACAAATTGGTCGTCTGCAGATTTTGATACATGAACTGATTTTTATTGTTGTGGACTCAAACTTCAAATGATTTTGTAAGTATTATACCTTGAAAATCGCTGTCAGGTTCACTTTTGCTTTCATCAACCTTCGCGGTGAAAATGTCGATAAAAGACTGAGGATCATCCCTGTACGATGTATCTTTCCTCTGCTCTTTAAGCAGTTCCTGTTTTGGTTCACATGAAGCAATTAGAAACTAAACTTTTCACAAATTTAACATGTTCAAATACTCACTTTTCCATATTCAAAGAGAGCTTTGCAGGATTCATCCTGCATTTCTTTCATGGTCCACTTGGGAAAGAATTTCCTCAGGATTGGAAAAATGTCTCCCAAGTCCAGTCCAATATTCGTACTTCGCATGAAATCCCTATTGAGCTTAACCAATTTTTTAATCACGGGATCGTCCAGCTCATAAGATTTTCCCGAAGCCAGTCGCCAAAGTACGTTGATCATTGTCACACTAAAGAGATCGGGATCATCGACGATGTTGTTTGATTTCGCCAGTATTTTCTCCAGGGATGCTGTGAACTTGTTGATTTCTTCGTTGATCACAACATCCATGACCTTTGATTTTCCAAAGCCGAAATCACGCAGATTTCGCATGGTAAATCTGCGCAGTGTTTGCCAGGCCCTGCCGTTTCCCCAAATCACGCCTAAATTTTTACAATAAAAAATGTGTATTTTATAAAAATTATGTTTAATTGTACCATAACAGTTAAACTGTTACAGTTGAATAATGTTTATGTACCTAAGGCTTTGTCTCCGGGCTGCCTGGCCTTAATGAACTCAAAATCATCAGAGCGATCTGCAGTCGCCTCATGAAGCAGCATTTCCTTTGCAGTTTCATAAGTATTAAAAACGATCGACTCTTTTCGACCAATCTTCAGAAAGTAAAAGTTACCATATTTATAGCTGAGCTTCTTTAACGCTGTGGCAGGAAATGGTGACTGCATGGCGAGCTCCAGCAAACTTCCCACAATTGGCCATCTCTTGGGTCCTAAATTCATTAAAAAATTATATTAATGTTATATTAATTAATTAATTAATCATATTTAATTCTAATTAATTAGCTATAATATCATTTTCACCTGGAGGTAATTTTCCATATTTTTCTTTATCATTTTTCGACCACCACAACAAGAAAATCCCCAGAAACACCGCCAGCTCTAGCAGAAACAACATTGTTGGTTGAGGGTTGTTGAAAGTCCTTCGTCGCAGTGATGAATTACGGACTGGACCAATCTCAACATCGATTGCGTGACTGCGGGCTCTGCGTAGTTGTCTTTCACCTTTTTATAAGGATGAGCTCAACCGTGACAGAAAGGTTATGGAAAGGTGCAATTTTCTGTTTTGTAATAATTACGAGAACTAGCCAAGGTGTTACTTAAATAAAGATTAACTCAATTTTAGCTGTGTTGGAAAAAATCGTACGACTGAAAATTTATCAGACTGAGATGAAATTGCATACGTATATAGTTTGCATGTAGTAAATGAAAATGAAAACATTGAAAAGATCAAGAGATAATTTTCTTACTGGAGAAGTTGCTCTTTGAAATGAAGTGTGACTTATTTGCCCTTGTAACATTAAATTATTATAAGTGGAATACTTAGCTACTTGATTTGTGAAGTAGCCGAGCCTAGCTGATGTGATCAAACTTTTATTTATTATCCGTGAAATAAATGAATGCAGTTAATTGAAGTGAAGTGTTTTGTACTGCATTCATTGTATAAAATAAAAACATTGTATTTAAAAAATAATTTTTAATCAACACAATAAAAGATTAAAATGAATATTCAAGAAAGTGATAAATTGATTAGATATGTGGATAATAGTTTCAAAATAATATTCATTCCAACTCCAATCTCAAATAAAAGTGGCATTGCATAGGTTAGAAAATTAAATATAAATTCATTGTGAATTATTTATGTGTGCAATCTATTTTCTGCGTCATCATAGTGGTAGATAGTTCAGTACCCCGATGCATCCGTTATAGATTTTATATTTACATATGATGACGTCAATTCGCAAATGTAAAATTCGTATCTTGGAACTCATTTTTTGTCACGGTATTTGGCCTTATAAAAATAATAAATAAATAACTCGGTGACTGGTTCAATGCACTAAATCTGTACAAAGGTATTATTATTAATTACACATTAAACAGTGCAAGTAAGTAAGTGGGTTTTAGTTTCAACTTGGTATCTTGCTCTTTGCAGTGTGTGAAAAATGGTTTAGATAATCTGGATGGGTAAATGGATGATCTAGCCAAACAAGTAGTAGATATTTTCAAGTTACACTATGGTTCAACTGCAGTTGCTAGATTGGTAAGCAAAAAATATGAAATCTGCTCACTAGTCGCACTCGCAAAATAAATGTGTCAAGCTTTTACCATCATTTATTTTATATTTAATATTTTGATCTTAGTGTTGCACCATTTAAAAAGATTTAATATACAACAGTGATAATTTTTATGCTCGATCAAATCACTTTTGTTTACTCCTGCTCACAATTTTGACGGGGAAACGCTGTGGACTCAATGTTATTCCTACAACAGGTTCTGTGGTAATATTCGACTGAGGCACCTTGATGAATTTAAATTTTCTCAGCATTGTGGCAAAATACAAAAACGTTGTGACCTCTGCCAAAGACTGTCCTAAGCAGTATCGCTTTCCTGAAAACATTATGAATGATTAACTTTTATCTTGCATTTAAATTACATTGATATTGCATGACAATTAATTATGCAATAAAATATTTCATTACCTGCCCCAAAGGAAATCATTTTTGCCGTCATCTTAGTGTCAATTTCCGTTCTTGCTTCATTGAGAAATCTCTCGGGTCTAAAATTTTGTGGGTCAATCCAGATATCTTTGTTGTTATGAATAGCGTGTATATTTGCCTGCAGAGCCATTCCTTTCGGAAGGAAAATTTTTCCGCGGAAGTAAAAATCTTGGGTAGCTTCTCTCGGTGATATCACAGGAATTACTGTAGAATATCTTAGTATCTCCAACACCGTCGCCGAGGTATAAGGCAATCGTGGCTTCATTTCCGTTGTGATCATTTCATTGTCAGCTAAAACACGGTCCAATTCTTCTTGTACCTTTTCCTGGACTTCGGGGAAACAGATCATATAGAGCACTCCGAAATTCAGAGTGTTGCTGGATGTATCTGAGCCACCGAGAAGAAGATCCAGCACCACCATGACGAATTCATCATCTGTAAAATAATGCATGCCAAGCAAAATTTTATTATAGATATGTAAAATAAACTAGGCTAAAAATAATTTTTTAATTCGCAGCATTTAAATTTACCGTTGAATGCTGTGGCAGCGTCATTTTTACTTTCGTCGACTTTCGCGGTGAAGACGTCAATGAAAGACTGAGGGTCATCGTTGTAAGATCCATTTTCTCTCTGTTCCTTTAGCAATTTCTGTAATCATGACATTTTTCATTTATTAGTGTCTTCTGCTAACTTAAATAATAGCTAATTATTTAAGTGTAACAAATAATCTCTAACCTTTCCATAATCAAAAAGGGCTTTACACGTCTTCTCCTGCATCTCCTTCATGCTCCATTTTGGAAACAAATTTCGAATAACGAGGAAAATGTTCCACAAATCAATGCCTAGGTTGGTACTGTTGATAAACTCTCCGTTCAGCTTAACCAATCTTTGTATAACGGGGTCATCTAGCTCGTAAGACTTTCCTGACGCCAGTCGCCACAACACATTGATCATGGTCACATTAAACATGTCTGGTTCATCGAAAACGTTGTCTTTTGTTGCTGCCAGTTTCTTTTCGAGGCTGCGGGCAAATTTTTTAATTTCCTCGTTGATCACCACGTCCATGACTTTTGATTTACCAAAGCCGAATTCCCGCAGGTTTCGCATGGTAAATCGTCTCAGGTTGTGCCATGATTCACCATTTGACCAAATGATGCCTAATAATAATAATTTTGCGTAACTGAATTATCATGCAAACTATTTGTTATTATGCTAAAGTTTTTACCGAGAGGTTTATTTCCTGGCTGTCTGGCCTTGATAAACTCAAAATCCTGCGAACGGTTTCCGGTGAACTCGTGCTGTAGTATTTCCTTCACCGTGTCATAAGTATTGAACACAATCTGTTCTTTTCGGCCGATCTTGAGAAAGAAAATATCACCATATTTGTCGCTGAGTTGTTTCAACGCCGTAGCAGGAAAAGGTGACGACAATGCCAACTGTGGGATGTTTCCGAGAATGGGAAATCGAAGTGGGCCTTTTTAGTAGTTTCATTATACATTTTAAAATGAATTTCGATTCTGTTCACATTTTTTATCAAAATATTTTTACCATTCACCTACCTGGTGGCATCCTAGCATATCGTTGTTTGTCTTTCTTGAACCACCATGCTAGGAATATTATTAGAAAAAGGCCAACTTCTACCAGGAACAACATTTTTATGGATTAAAGTTAGCTAGCCTATGATGAGTTGGTTTAGCTGGATAATACTTTTTGCACGAGTATCAAAAGTAAAACACAAAGCAATTAGTAAAGTGATACATAAGTTACCAAGCGGCTTGGTCCAAGTCAGTGTGCAATAAGTTTCGGTCTGGAGCAAAATAAGTTACAGAAGCATGGACTCATTGAACTTTGATAAATTCGAGTTAAACCAGAACAAGTCATGTGGAGTATGCATGGGTCTGTATCTTGTGTAAAAAAAGTATTCAGCATTATTAAAAATTCATGGTCATATCATACATCCCACTAATCTAAAGCAGCTTCAGTTTTATTACTGCGACAATTTCGTTTGTAGTGGACACATTTGTTGCATATCTACGTTATGTAACATTTGATCGCAAACAACACAAAGACTTACATAACTTGATGGAAACATCTTTACCATTCTGGTAGTCGAAACAAATCAATAAGAATGATCTGCTCAACTAATTGAGAATAAACAAGTTCTTTCATTCAAATGTAGTAAATTTTGTATGTCTGTTTTTGAATGAAAGATTTAATAACTCAATAAACGACTTTTACTGAGTCGCTCGTAACATCGACTTTGTTAAAAGGGGAAGTTCGTCGTTTACTCAGTTAGAGACAAAGACATGCATGACGTTTACAAAAGACATGCATGAGTCAGTTTCATATATTTTTAATTCAATTATTGATTCATCGACGATAAACATTTTGATTTTTGTGCCTGGTAACTTACATCTCGACTTCCTGGACACATTATTTATTCGCCCCAACACTAAATGAGATTCAACCTGTGGTGTTATCTTTTACTAAATCAATGTCTGACTTTTACCAATCTAATCCATGTGTGATTTTGTCATATCCGTTTTCAATTATAGTTTTCAATGAAAAATCAAAATGCTGACGTCAAACCATAAATGCGTATTTTATGTTTTGAACTGATTTAATATCCGAATTATTATTTTTTTGACAAAATAGGCCTATTTAAATTGAGGCGAGATAAAATAAATTTTTAATAGCATTTTGTGTGTAACATTCAATTTTGGAGGCAACATTTAGTGAAACGTCATGGAATGGACCTCAAAATGACGGTACATTGATAATTGGATCTGAACACAATACACGTAGTGAAAATATAGTGTAAGGGTAAAAAGAATTTTAAAGCGAAAGGGTGAAATTTACTTTGCAGCTTTAAAGACAAGATTTAAAATAATGACTCATTATTATGGTGATTAAATATATAGCTTTAAATATACATAAATTTTTAAAGGCTATGAGGTACAAAAACGAAGTATGTCAAAAACTTCACTACCCTAGTGTTTCATGTAATAATTTAAAACATTATTTGATTTTAAAATATGACGGATGGTTTACCAGGCCTGAAAAAACTCCCATTCAGAATACCAAATTTTCTTAATTTTACCAGTCCCCAATAAAGAATATAAACTTACGAAGTTCATAAATATGGCATAAGTGAATAAAATTTGTGATATCTAAGATATCTTTATTAAAACTAAGTAGTAAACTAACATTCAATCTGCCCAAACCAAAATTCCAGCGTCATTCATAATTTGCATTCTTCATTTTGACATTTGATTTATTTTTTTAAATATTTTAAATCATAATTTCTAAAAATAGGGGCAAGGGCAGTAGTGGTTATCATAACTGTACTATGATATTTTGGTTATCATAGCTGTACTAAGGTGCTTGGGTTATCATGACTTTGGTTTAATATTTGTGCAATGCAAGACTCTACGCAGGAATTACTGTGTTAGTTCATTTATCGGATTTGAAATTTATTGGTGTTACTGTAGGTCTCTTGACAGCTTGACACCTTACCACACAATCGTTGGAAAATTACTCTTTCTAAATAAAAAATGGTCATCTAATGGGTATGGCTGTAATGAATTATGAATGTATGTATATTTGGCTAATTTTTTATTGGAGAAGTTGGAAGAAAGTTAAAAGAAATTAAATGAGGCACAAAAAAATTATTTTGCTTACATCAGAATGCATAATTTTATTACATTAACAAAATTTCTTGAAACATTGTTAGACTGACATTGACTTGGCAGATTTTTATAACTAAATAAGTAAGCTGACTGCTTCACAAACGTGGTCATTATATGTTGCTGTAATCATCGTCATGTCATAAACTGTTTGAGTGTAGTAGCAAAACATAGCTTAGTTTATTTTTGTATAAGCAACTCCACTTCTCCAGAGCAATGAATGTTTCCAAAACATAGCTTCGCAAAACTTATTTATTCGCTATTCCGATACAAAATATTCGTTTTATTTCGCATATGCAAAAATTGGCAAACAGAAAATAAACATGCAAGGTCATTGTGTTGGGGCTACACACCGTTTGTGTAATTTAACATGTANACACCGTTTGTGTAATTTAACATGTATAATGTAAAGTATTAGTAGGTATTACAGGGTATACCTTTCCATGTTAATTTATGCTAATGAATTGAGTTGGGATCTGAGTTGAGATCTGAGTTGAAATGGGGCGGCATAATAAACTGTCAGGCACGTCCGCACCCAGGGGTATATAAGGCGATGCTCAAAGGAGCTCGCGAGCCTTCTCTTACCTTCTCTTACTCTCTCTTACAAAAGTCCGTCGAGTTCACACTAGCTCTCGCTTATAGTGTTGTAAATAAATTTCCATTCACTTTTCCATTTTATTATTATTTACGGCCCGCAGGCTGTATATGTTTTTACTTTCGAGTGATCACCCGTCAGCATCACGCATAACGCTTCTGATGCTTGTTTCTATGGCTCAGAACTTGTTTATGCTTTTGATGCTTCTATATTCTGGCTCAGTATTATAGTCAGCAATCTCGCGCCAATTTCAAATTCAGGGCCGTACCTTATGATGTAATAGATTTTATTACAATATAGTATTTGTTTCGTATACATTTTCCTGTCATTTAAAGTCTTCGTTTTTTCTTTAATAAATAATATTAAAATACAATCCCCATCTGAGTTTTCGGAGTAACTCATTACTGGTTTCGGAGTAACTTGCGGAGGAGCATATTACATTAGTCTGCATACTTCACTGATCCTGTGATACGAACCTGCTTTTGCGTGAAGCTTTCAGTGCGAGGGGTCTGGTTACGGGTAGTTTCCTAGCGTCCCTAACACATTGTCTGTAGAATAAATTGCGTTGTCTCCAGGTGGAAGAGTGGAAGACAGCGGTGGCGTTGTAAAAATACGCATCGTAATGGATTAATAATGGCTTCCAATCAAAATAAAATAATTGTTTGCTGTGGTGACCGCCTTCCTTCCTTCACTTTACTTACTAAAAGATTTCTGAAGAAACGTTTATTCTGAATGATGAATTGAGTTTCAAAAGGTAAAATAACATGGGAAAAAATATCCAGCATCACCTACATAATTGTTATGTATTTAATTAATAGTTGTTGTGTCAGCATTTTAAAATGAAAAACTTGCAGACCCATCATCATCATCAATCATCATGAATCATTATCGTTATCAAAAAGGTGAACCAAAAAGGCTCGAGTCACGCGAACACATCGCTTTTCCACTCAAGTTATATAATACTTTTATACTTTTGAGCAAAACACTTCAGTCTACATATGGGTACCTATTGCGATATTGCAAATATTTATGAAAGCAATGCTGGATTAAAAATAAAAGTGGATACAGCATCCATTCAGTTTGTCTTGTGCCTATTGCCATTTATTGCTAAATCTATTCAATGTTAAAGATAAAATGTCCAGCGTGTGACCATGAAATTGTTTCCAGGTTAAGTTCAATAAAACACTTCAATGTGAAGCAATGATCCCGTCACAAAGTTCGCTTTAAGCTATGTTTAAACTTTAAACTTAAGACACCTTAACTCAGCATGCATTCATATTAAATGATTTTTACTGCGTATTTTGCTAATTGATTCAATTCATATCGCCTATTTGTGAATATTTGATTGGGATATGAGTGCAGCAATACAGATAACATTGCGAAGAATATCCGTATTTAGCATTTTATTCTTTTTATTTTTTATCTATGGATGTATGATGATGATGACGTGAGCATGAGTATAATTGAACAAGATTGATTTCAAAACATTGCGTGATACAAAAACTTTTTGCAACTGCAAACCTTTTCTAAATCCATGTTTAGAGTGAGCGTGGAGACTACCACGTCAAAACTTACATTAAACCCGTTGTAGAACTGGGAGCTACAAGAGGTCTGTCAAGATACTATAACAACTTTAGTGAATTTCGCAAATCGGAAAGTTTTTACATTCTGCATAAATATGCTTTTGGCAATTACGGGTGTACCTTTTGTTGATTTTGTGGTGGCTGCCCTAGCAGTATTTTGGGCCGCTTTATACTTCACCAATAAAAAGGATCCGA
>VYYJ01003256.1:0-17302 GCA_021029165.1 Cyphoderus albinus | reverse complement strand
CGCTGCTCTACCACACAAATTATGTAGGATGGACCATTCGTAAACTGCTATTAAGCGATTTAATTGTTAATTCAACCTGTGCCAAGTTAGCTTTATATTTTGTAAATACTTTGCCAATAGTGAATGACCGTACGGCTGTAATTGTTTTAAAATCAACAATTCAATCGGTTATTACGGATCACTATAACTTACAATTAGTGATAGTAAACTACATTTTTCACTTTGTTAGGAGGCTGCAAAGAATTTCAAGCTATAGACTCACAGTTTTAGAGAGTAAAATGCTGACCAATTAAATATCGTTGCATTCCGGATTCAACCGGAAGCATGTTATTACAAAATTATTTTTGCGTTACTCTTCCGTTACTCTACATATCTTCATTACAATAATACGCGCATTACTTATATAATATATAATACTTCTATTCGTGATTTTAACATTTTTTGGCAAATACAATTGCACATCACAATAAGTAAAAATGTCGCGTGTTGTGATATGTATATAATGTACTAGGTACTATTTACTGGCAATTTTGTTACGTGAACAATAATGAAATAACCTTTAGCATTTTGACACTTCTCTGACCGCCCGACTCTAGCGAAAATAGAGCTTGTTACATGCTTCACGTTCTGTATTGTATTCCTTTATAAAACACTGCTTTTTTCGGAGCCTCTTGTTTGTTTGCTTACTAAAAAGTTTGTTTCATTTGGTTTCCCATTCTCTGCCCTCTAGACGTTTCCCACTTCTCGGTGGGTTCATTTTTCGTAACAGCTTCCCGTCACGACTTTTTAATGGAAATGGAAATATTAAGTGCAGGGAATTCAATTATGGGAACAAGTAACAAAAGTTCCTTTTTTACTAGCGTAATTTGTAGAAGTGAGCAGAAACGAAGCATTTTACTGGAGTGCAAAAACTAAAAGCTTCAAAAATTGACAAAAAGTATTATCACCAAACTCATTGTTCATCTGTAAGGTGATGAAACGTTGCGAATGGCGTCATAATTTATGAGGGGCTGATATTTCGAATCCTTTGCTCCTTTCACACGAGTTTCTCATCTTTTACCGCAACTAGCAGATGCGAAAAGGGTATTATGTTTTTGAGATGAATAGAAGTAAACTTCACCTAGTGTAAGACTTCAATGAATTAAATAATCTGAAGTAAAGTCGCTTTACTTTAGATTACGTCGTTTTTATGGCTTTGTGTAGTTCATTAGACCCATTATAATAACATCATTTTATTGGCTCCGGCTCCGAGTTCAAAATCAATGAAGGAAATTTTTGGCTGCGAAAGAAGATTGTGTGTGAATGAAGTTTCATTTTGCTTTATTCTTCTATATAATACACAATGTGTCTGTCAAAGTATGGTAATATTTCCAGAATCTACTATCCATGATCGTCGTGAAACGAATGCTACGATTTCTTAGGAGATGTCAAATTTGCAATATTAGAGACTTAAAATCTCGCGTTGTCAGTTAAAAATGATGCAATCATTTTTTTCTGTGACGAAACAAAATTCCCCGACATTCCTGCGTTTACATCTTTTAGAAGTGATAATATGATGAATGGGTGGCCTGAGGAGTTAACAAATGAAGTGAGTCAAGTAGGCTAGACATATTATGTACGGTACATATATACATACATGCCTATAATAATCGTTTAAAATTCCAAAGAAAATTTTCAAGGTCAGTCTGCTTTGTCGAATTTTGTATGCTTCTCTTTGCAGCAAGAAAGGGTAAAATGAATGATTCAGCGGAAGAGTTGGAAAGATAAGACGATGAAAGACACACCAAACTTTACGCAGAAAACTGCCGGAGTTATGAGCGAGGGATATTGGTTTGCCTGTAGATGTAGAAAAAGAAAACAATTTTCAATCTCAACATTCAAAGAATTCTTAGTGTATAACAACCGAAGTGCAAACAAACTGTAGGTGAAATGAAGGAAATGCATTTAGGAGTGTGAAATAAAAATATAAACTCATAGTAGCTAGGTTCACTAGTTGGTTGGTCCAGTTTTTGTTCAGGGAATAAACGTTGTGCGTGGCTATGTAAGAATTCCAGAGAATTCCTGACATTGCACTTTTTCTGGCGAAACCCAATTTTTAAATCTTACGGCAGGAAACAAGTTTCTTTAAAAGAATTATCTTTAATGGGGGCAGCATATTTATTCACACAAATCTGACTAAAGATTTGGAAGACATTTATTTTAATATAAGTGAAGTAATCTTCTTCACCTATACAGATTTTTGAGTATTTCTGAATAACACGATCGGAATTTTTGTGAAGAAATAAACTGACAAAACTTTGAAGACTTCCCTTTTTATGTACCCTTTTAAGTTTCAAGGACAACTTAGCAAAAAAAACTAGGGAGTCACCATGTATGGTAAAGCTGCGCTATTGATGATATGGGGAAGTGAAGGAGTGGAAAAGAAATCTGCAAATATTTGGTGGTCTGTGGGTTAATGGAAGATAATTTGGACGAATGTAGACATTTTTAGAAATGATCAATTAGCACTAACTAAGTAGATTTAGCCAGACATACTTTTTTGTCTCGCTGCCTCCATAACCTCAGACCAGATAATATAAAAATAGACTTATGCATGACTTTTTGCACAGGTTTCCGAGTGAATTATTTGTATTGATTGTAGAGCTATATGAGGCATTTCTCTTTAAAAATTACTTGCAATAATCCATCCACCATTTAAGCAAGATGATTATTTATTTTGCTGGAAATTACGCATAATTATGACAGAATTGCACCCACAAATCATTCCTGCTTATAACGTGTGGAAGCATATGTGTGATATTATGTCGAATGTGACGTGATTCCATGCTTAAGATGTTGGAACAGAAGAGAACCTAGTGCCAATGAATTGAGGTAAAAAGCAAGCTTGAGTCAGTTTTACCTCTGGATTTGCTGTAAGAATTGGAGTGTCTCGAGTCGAATGTGAACGACAGCGACGTAGTCAACGTCGAGACTTTGGTTAGGTTTTGAAGGAAAAAATTACGTCAGGTACGAAAATGTAAACGAATGAAAAGGCTGGCTGCTACAATTCAATACAACAACGAATAGCAGAAATTTTATGTCAGGATTTTAAAGCTGAAAAAGGTTTCTGCTTTTTAAAATTTATGCCCTGTGGCTGTTTCTATCAGAACCTAATCGTCTTCCTCAACATATCATCTACAGCATGAATTCTTTTAATATTTTAAAAATAAAATGTAAAAGTATGTATTGATGTGTTTTTACGTCGACCTTTTACAACTTGCCTCAATTTTATTTTATATTTTAAGGTTGCGCAAGGTATACAAATATGGCATGGTAAAATAATATTTTATAACTATCTGGTCTCAAAGATGATAGAATTCAAGCGAGTGAAAAATTATCTGGAGTAGCTTTTGTACATTTTCATCACCATTACTATTACCTAACTAATTTTGATTTCTTGAGTAGCAAGTTTACGTACAAAAAGTCTGTGCATTTTTTCTCAATTGCATCCGATTTCTGCCGCATGAACTTCATCTTAAAGAAACATGTTTAGTGGAAAAAGTGTGATCTTCTCTCGGTTCAGCCCATTTTCTATCTTGCTTCAGGCACTCTTTTTAGGTTGTGCAAAAGAATAAATGAGCAACTCAGTGCATCACTTTCAAATAACTCTAACCAACCTGAAAGAATACAATTGTATTTTTTCGGAGGTTATCAGTTATCACAAAAGACTAAGACTCTAGTGGTCATTTTGTAAAGCAAGGATCAGTGTTGTACTCAATAACTTGAGTAGTCAGGAAGATGCTCTTTTTACTGCAGATAATGATTAAAAACACGATCGAACGAAAGGTGTGCAAATATCTAAATACCTGTTGCTGCTTTATTCTATCTGAGTCGCACAAGGCGATACCACAGAAATGCGAATGCCGACCGAGTGCTTATTAAATTGGCTACTCTTACATTCCCATAGTAAGACGCAATGGAGTATCATAAACTTATATTGCCTAGCACAGCAAGACAGGTTCAGGTGATCATTTTTTCCCTTTTCCACCTTCCGATATGATTCTGCTCAATTCATAAGTTGAAATAGATATATTCCTTAATGATATTTTAATATTTGCTGGTGGGTTATTAAACTAGTATTAAATAGCGCACACTTAAAGAAGACAGCTTTTGTTTGTAAATAACACGATTGTAAAAAATCAGACATATTGATGGAATGTAAAGTTATGAAATTTGAATTCTAGGTACCTTCTACCTATACAACGACAGAAAAGGAAAAAAGAACTAAAAGAATAGAATTAATGTTGCGTGACACATTTTGCGTGCGCACAAGAAGCAACAGAGGGACAATGCTAACTAAGCAGGGATATTAAAGTAGATAATTATTTAACATATATGCAACAGTTTTCTAAGAGGAAAGCACGGCTCTTTAGCAAAAGAAATAGAAATAATTATTGTTTGTTTTTCTGTTGTATTAAGCGATAATTAAATTTTTAACAGAATGGATGCTCAAGAATGTCTCTGATGTGTTGTTTTATATCTTCTGAAACAATAAAACTCCAAGGTGCTATTGGTATGGCATGATGAGAATTTTCGTTTGCGTTTCAACAGTATATAGAAAGCAATAAAAACGCTTCATGTTGTTTTTCATCCTCCTTACTTTCGTAAAAGAAGCATTGCATGTTTATACAATACAAAAATAAACAAGGAAAAGTGCTTTCCTCTGGTCTCCTGCAGGAGTCTTTTAGCCATATTTTAATTTTAGGTTTCCCTTGGGCTTAGAACGAGAACTGTTTCTGACGCGCAGAAAATTGTATTACAAGTATTGGCACGGTTTAAGCAAAAACGGTGTGTAAATGTGATATGCTAGGTTTATCCGTTTATCAAAGAAAGCGAAAGACTTTCGTGCTTCCTTCCTCCATGACTTAACACACGACACACGACGGATGCCAATGTACAAAATCTACTTAGTTTTTCCCAAAATCATGGCCAGGTCACAACCTCGAATTTTTTGGTGATTGTAAGAACTCAACATAATCTTATGTGTAGCTTCAGCTTCTCAAAATTGCCAAATTGTAGTTTTCCCATTAATTCTTGAAAGACTATATTTGTGATAGGAGATTGTACTCCTTGAATTTTTTTATGACGAGACCTTAACATTTAAGGTTAGAATCCGGCTTTAAATCATTGACTAAAATTCAATTCAAAACTAGCAACTGCGAAACAAATCACCGAGTTAAGCTGCCGAGCTTTATTATTTATTATGCTAGAAAAAACTGCCAAGGTTTGCAATTGTTGATATTTCAAATGATGGATATAAACTACATATCAATGGATAGATAGATAGATATAATAACTAGATATACCTGACAACTATTTAATGCGACTGTGAATGTTATTTGCGACTTGAGATTCTCCTGTCTGCATGTCATTTATCTGTATTTGCTATAATAAAATACATCACCCTATGCTCCATTTTAATTCCTCTTTTAACAGAGAGACAGCAAGAATACCAAATTTAGTTTTGTACCATGTGCATTAGAAAAAGCAAAAAAAAAAAAAAATTTAAGAAGATAATTGTACGGGTGTGTAACATCATGATGTTCTTAACGGAGTTTCTTCGTGACCTCTTTATTTTTCTTATTGCAAAAACGAATGCAGCTCTGATACTAGAAAATTACTGCATGCTGGAATATTTCGGTTCTGGACACTTGGCATTACTATTACCTTCACCTTCCACAGCTGCATTTTCTACTCCTAGTACTGTACATTTTGCTGAACTCGATACGGTCGTCACCGAACTGTGCTACCATCACCGAATGACTCGACTCACTACATTCACTAACTTTCCTTTTTACTGCAGTTCACAATTCGCCATTCGCATTTCAGCGAATCATCTTTGTTATGGTGTATAATATGAGTCCAGAAGAAGCAATGCCGGGCTTACATTTATATGCTAAAAGATGAACTAATAATGTAGTATGTTGCAAATCATGGTTAGAATGCAATTATATGGGACGTTGACAATTTTGGAAATATTGATTAAAAGGAAATCCTTCCGTTACATGTTTTTATGTACGTTTAAGTAGCAATAAAAGCCGAAGTTTTTAATTCAGGACAGTTTTATTCATTTTTATTTTCTTCAGCAGCAGTGAGTCACACCGGCTACGGCATTGAAAATTGCCTAGAATCTTTGCATTAAATAACAGAATAACCCTCAGAGGCACAGGGTAGATACATATGTATGTTTAGCCTTAGGGAAGATAATTATGATTGATGGCATACCTCCAAACCAGCTTGTCAGTAGTCAGTACCTACACCTCGTTGATGCTTATCATGTGCATGCTCTACAGAGTTATGCTTTCGTCAAAGAACAAATCAGTTTCATATTTAGCCACGAGAAGCCCATATTGATTTCATTGAAAAGCGAGTGGGTTGGGAAGCCGATGGAAGGAAGGAAGGTCGGCTGGAGTGATTGATTAATTAAAGATTTGGTTGGAAGCAGTACTAGTACTGCATTGGCAGTCGACACGTCGTTAAAATTGATAGCTGATTAAGGTACCTGTACCTTCAACTTACTGAAATACTTACAGCTCTACTGTGTCTTTGTATGACTGTGATGGCATCCCATTAAGTATTTAAATTTAACGAAGACTTTGCAATTTACCAGTATATGGATCATTCATTGTTTTTATGGGCAGTCTAAACTGTGTGGCTTGAAATAATGTGTATGCATGGACTTATCAAAGTCACATGCTGCAGTTACGTCAGCTGCCGGTTAATCAGATAAGTGTTTCTTTTCTTCATCTTGAGCTAACAATCTTATTATCAATTCATTTTACTTTTTCTCCTCAGATTCGTTATTATCCAAAACGAATTGGCTCCTGGGAGAAGGTCCTTTCCCAACGGCAAGAGAGTCACGTCTCTTTTTTTCATTTCCGAAACCAAAAAGAAAATCCTGAGAAAACGTAAACGTGACTATATACTTTGGAACATCCGAAGCAAATCGAAACTCCAAGGGTCGTGCCACACATATCGTGGGACCGGAACTACGAAAGAAACAGAACATTTTGACAATCACTGTGACGTTCAGTTTCTTGTGTGAAGTGTTGATTCTCATCGAATCCTTTTATCTACAACATCATTATGGACCCGAGCAAGAATCCCGTGGAACCAAATAAGAGTCCACCTCAACTTGCCCCTTCTCAAATGTCTCAGCCTTGTGACAGTGGGAGCAGCAGCTCCGCAACTTCACCAATCAAAAGGAATATTGGGGTAAGAAGAATGTAGCTTAAAAATGAGTGTGGGGCCTTCATTTATTTTGTATTATGTATTGTAAGTGTGATGTAATCATTACAATGTAAATGAAAACGTGCTCATTTTAGATAACAGTTTGCTAATTCAATTCGGCAAATCCAAGTTTTTCTGATGGGGAGTGCGAGATGTGGTTTGTGGACAGAAAAGTAGAAAAACTGATTTATGGGATAATTCATACCCTTTGGCAATGTCATGAATGAGAATTGAGAATTACATATAGAAGCAAGATTTTAATTTTTTATTTGATTTTAATAGTGTATATAGTATTTCTAAAAACTGTAAAAGTTTACAATACATTTTGTCGAAGAGATTAACAAAAGATTCAAAGTGGTAGATATATTTTTTCTCAAGGTTCAGGGCTCCGCTGAGAAGAAACAAATGTGAGCATTCAGTCGGAGCCGGAGGGACTAGTTTTTACGTTTGCAAACATACTTAATCAAACTAAACAAATTATATGAATTAAAAAATCAGTGACAGCGGCGTTCTTGGGAAAACTGATAATGCTAAAAATGTACATACAGTAAGGAGGTGATAACATAAATTTTTAACACCTTCATGATTATTTCACTCCATCATAAAATATATAAATATAATCGTGATTAAATTACAGAGTGTGACCTACCATAATTGTCACAGTAGTTTTAATGTCATCATAAAATTGTTTTATTTTAAAGTTTAGCCGAAGAAGTAGGCAATGAAAATTGAAAATACTAATACGGTTTAAGATAACTATTTAAGGCTTTTTCAGCTTTTCATTGAGTAATTATCAATCATGAATATAAAGTGTCATTTAAAAAAGACGGGAAGAATTATAGTGGCTCATATTTACTGTAAATAGGATATTATTAGACATCTATATCATATCATATCGCCATTGTAATCTTAATAAAAAAAAACTACTCCCACTCCCACAGAACAAGAGTTTCTGTTCTGTGACCGCGACATGACTTGCATAAAGTGCACTTATTGCATGCTCACTGAAGAAAAAATAAGGAACGAATTTCACGTAGCTAGGTAAATGTGCGTGGCCCACGTTATGTGGGTGAGGGCACAACGTATATTGTGTTGTGGCTGTGACATGTTATCAAGTAGCTGCACTTTGCGCCATTTTTTTGGTTGCAGTTCAATAACACGATTTTTGAGTTATTGGTCAGGTCGACGAAATAAATTGCAACTTTTTTTGTGCTATGAGGTAGACGGCCGACTGATCCCTTCTCATTTCAATAAGGTATCTTGATTATTATGTGATTATATGATCACAGAAAAGCTTTACGCGATTTTGTGTTCTTCGCTGGCGGGCAATAAACTAGAAAATGGTCATTCGCCCTTCAAACAGGGTCATTCGGTAAATGAAATCATCATCATAGGTAATTTATTTGACATGAAAAGAACATCATGGGGTCCAATTATTTTCATTAGTATTGTCAGTTCTTGTAAGAAGAGGAGGAGATGGAAACTTGGGAAGGCTATTAACATAACATAGTTTCATTTGAAAGATTATTCACATTTCTAAAATACATAATACGATATGCATCAATTTACATCAAAAATGGAGTGATGCGGGAAATGGCGTAATAAAATAACCACGTGTTAAGTTAAGTGCATTCTTCCATAAGTATTAACGACGAGATGTTAGGTCATATGCAGCATATCTCTCCCAGTGCAGAGTAGTGTGTCGTTCACCTCCATAAATCACTGTAGCTCAATTTTATGATAAACATCAAGTGACTGGTTCCTTAATTCTCTTTCCGAGAGGGCAAATTGTTTTACTTACGCATGCATTAATTGCTTAGTAAATATCTACTAACGTAAACGATATCCATATTACACCACCCAGTTTTTAATTTTCTCAGCAGAAGGATATATATATTTTACCTAGTTCCTTCCGTTCCTTCTGAATTTATGCGTTGTTACTTTATTGATAAGATGGACAGGGAATATTTAATTATAATTTAATGAGGTTGATGTGAACTGGATGATGATTTTGATGAGATCAAGACGACGAGGCCTTGAGGGAAATTAATGGGAGTCATTAAGAGTAATAATTTTTGGAACTTCATTTCATTATTTTATACAGATATATGCTCATGCTCTGATTGCTTTTGTCAGTTGTAGTAGACAATGAAATAATCTTAAATATTTGGAGAAGTTGAAGCAATCCTACCTACCTGAAATTTAACGTCGTTTGTAGATAATCATTCTAGTTTTTTATCACAGCAGATTTGAACGGATAGATAAAGAAAAATTAATGTTTTTTAGACAAATCAAGGATTTAGAGTAGGACTTGTGGGACTATGCACAAATTAAGTACTTCTCTCTTGAATCCTAAACGCCCCACATTTCAATATTATGAGTAGATATGCGATGGTTGGTCATAAAAGGTCAATTCAGGGTTTTCCTTGTAAACATAAATTATATAGTATCGAACGTGTGGTGAACGGTCACAGTGAGCGGCATATCGTCGTATTATCTGACCGTGTGCTTTCGGTAACTACTTACATATATGCTTTATATGACACTTGTTGCCAATTTTTGATTGAGAAGGGAATTTGTATTCAAGGATGGTTATCTGTAAATAAAATTATTCCATTTTCTTCTATAACTTTGTGAAATTTTCCAGAACGAGAACGAGGATGAGGAAATTCTTTCCGAGCTGATTGACGAAGTACTGAATCCGAGGCTTGAGTCAATGCTGCCTGAAAAGTTTAACATGGCTTTGGTTCATGACAGCGATGCTGGGGCGGCTGGTGCACCTGACCCTAGGCGATTTGGCGAACGCGACTACCAATGTAAGTACTTAGATTATTTACAGCAATAAAATGATTACATCATGGCATCAGATTCGATTGTTAGGCTGTGAATTTTATTCGCTAACATAACCTTAAAAGTACTTCGCTCGCCTCGTTTCATCTGCGTATGTTTGTGCGTAACTTATTGCTTCTGAGATAAGGTAATAGCTTCTTAGAGCTGCGCATTTCCACGCTATATATATAGTGCGGAAGGATATATAATGAAAAAAGAAAAGAAGAGAGATAATAACATTTAATGATTACCTAATTATTTTACCCGTTAGATTGAAGACTTTGTCTTTATTTTATTGTACCTTCCACATATTTTCATCTCGAGTTCACAATCTATATGATCATCTTGTTGATGTTTTTATTTTATATCACCGTACGCAAGCAATTGCGTAATTTTGTCAAATAAATTTTTCAAACTGGAATAAGTCAGAAAGGAAAAGTACGTTGTTTAATGGTCCATTTTAATAACAATGAGCTCATAGTCACCAATGACGTATTATTGCAGTCTATTAATTTTAAAATGGTCGTTATGCCTCATATGGTATATATTTATTGGAATTTATAGTCGGATAGTAATTGACCCCATAGCCGACTATCAATACTAACGCATGAGTTTATGTAGAAATTCATCCCCTCACAGCCTTCATTAAATCATCATATTATGCTTGAATTGTATTTTATTTTCTGTAACTAGCACACAGAAGAGAAAGTTTCCCTCACATTCATCATCCTCTGCGTCCATTGCATTCGCGCTCACTTCGCAAGAAACTTGTTACTTCTCCTGTGAAACACCATCAAGGCCACGGAACATTTTCTACGGGCGAGATTTCCTCATCTCCTCCTTCGGATGGAGTTCTGGTAGTGATGTCAGGAGCGAATGGAAAAGGGGATGCTGAAGCGGCTAATGATGATGGTATTAGTGATAGTGCCATTTTTTCTACTCCTGAGAAAACAGGTCACTTTGATGGTATTGTTACGCCAGGTTCCAGCTCATCATTACAACATCGTCAGCATCAAACAGAGGTTATTGATATGGAACAAGAAGAGGCAACCGAATCTTTTCCTCTTTTAGGGTATAATAATAATTTTCCTAATTAATTAATTAATTAATTAAGGCAATTTTAATCATTTAATTGTTTCATTTTCATATGTAGCGTAATTGTTTATGACAGAAGAACGTTTGCTAAAAATCCTTTCAGTAAATGACCTAGTTTATGATCGTAATTCTAAATTAGCATGCAAAACTACGTAAAGTACCCCACAAATAAATGTGACAATCATTGTTAATAAACGAATGAGTAGGCCACTCAGAGTGGCTCATGGAAGTGAAGAGCATTCTGCCTGAGCGTGGATATACATTATTAGTCAAACGAAATGGACAAAATGATAAAATCAAGGCAGTAGAGTAGAATTATTTTATTTTATTACAGCACTGCATCAATGCAATAATAGTATAAACTTATTGCCAAATTCTCTCTCGTGCATCGAATTTGGACTGGAAGGGTTGTAAAACTAAAGCGACAAAGCGAGTGGTGCATTTTATATTTTTATACCTTTACCATATGTCTTTAAAAATCGAGGGAAAACAGAAACGTGCTCTTTCTCCAACTTTCTTCCGCCTTGCCATTCTTTATCATCCTCTCCATACGGACTGGAGAAAGCTGCGAAATGATTACATACATAACACCCTCTAATGAAAGATAATTATATTTGTACATATGGAAGATATTTGTGCGTTGCGATATGGACGTGTTGTATATGTCTATATTTATCTGCACCAAATCCTATTTTTAGCTTTTATTTATACATTTTTATGCAACCTCACTTCCACCGGTAAAGTTGTGGTAGTGCCGGATGAATTTGTCTAGGGTTAGGTTTAACTTCACTGGTTTAACTTTACTGGGATAAGAAAAACCTTGATAATAAATTGTATCTTCCACATATTTTCTACTAAAAAATGTAATGCATAACAAAACTGCAAGGAGCGAGTTCAAGAAAGTGCAAGTAAGAAAGTGAGTAAAAGTACCTCTCTTATTTTTTGTACACTACAGAGAGCCTGAAGTGGAGCTTTACAATTTTCATTTGGCTGCTGGTGACGGAGAAAGCAATGTGGACTGCACTGGTGCTGGACGCGATCCAAGTCTTCCTGCTCAATCTGCAATGGGTGCAGTACCTAGATCTTTTGAGGATATGATCGAGCCAGTGAAAAAAGTTCAATTTGAGATTGGTGAGTGAGACCTCAGGGAAAGTAGTGTCCTGCCAATTCTATGATATAATTGTATGGCTTATGAAGACGATAAAAATACTATTGGCAAAGAGAAGCAGAGGGTGGTGGTGATGACAGACAAAGAAGAATGAATAACCATACCTCTTGAAAAACACGAGAAGGGTTGTAATTTGTAATGTATTTTGTAATTGAACTAGGTGGTTCTCCGGTTGGATCTGGTACAGGGGAAAATTTGCATGAACGGAGGAAATACAGGTGAGAAAAAATCATGTTAAACAATTAGATAATATAGTTCTCGTACGAGTGTGAATGTGAATTTTACTTTCCCTTAGAAAGCATTCCCATCATCATATCAAATATGAAGATCCACAATGGCGACTTCGGCAAGGTTCCGAGCTCATTGACGAAGGCTTCGATCTTTCCCCGCGCGATCTGGATGAGCTTGTCCCAGAAATGGGTGACATGGACAGGAACGAGTTAGCTTCACACAGATTCGGTGATAACAAAGGATTTAGAAGGCACCGATTTTATTTTAAGTCTACGGAAGAAATTCCACAGTCCTCTGCTGTTACATTTGCTGGGGGCGAGAAAGAGAAGCCAATTTATGACCACCAACCACATGAAGTTTATGTTGAGCTGGATGTGCTCAATGTACGAGGTCATTTACGGGAATGGAAGGAAACCGCTCGCTGGATCAAATACGAGGGTAAATCCAGACTATTCCAGACTGTTGGATCGGATTTGTTAAGGCTTATATCTTTTATAAACATTAATGAATTCTCTCCCCCTTTTCATTTCGTATAAAGAGGATGTCGAGGACGGAGCAGATCGTTGGGGTAGACCACATGTTGCCTCACTCAGCTTCCATTCGCTTATTAATCTTAGAAGACTTATTGAGGCGGGTAATGATGTTGATAAGAATTTTATAATGAAAGCATTTTGTTGGCAAATCATAACGTGCTCATATACATAACTTCTTGTAACTTCTCGTAACTTCACTCTTTGTCAAAGGTGTTACAATTCTCGATTTGGAGGAGAAAGACCTTCCCGGTGTTGCGTATCGTGTGGTGACAGCCATGGCCGTGAATGAGTTGATTACCGATGAAGACAAGCCGCTTGTGATGAAATCATTGCTATCAAAGCACAAGCATGTGAATGATGACGATAAACCATGGCGTTTCCATCTCAGGAGAAATACACATTCCGGTAGTTTAACTAGTCTGCACGCCATGTTGGAAGATGCAAGAAGCAAGAGCGTCAGAGGAGCACCACTCACAAATGTTGAAGCAGCTTTCGAGGGCCTCACCAGAAGAAGTAGTGCGGCATCCCGGTTAGGAGGAAATGAAGCTACAGGGAGCGGCGATTTCCAGTATTCCGCGATTCAAGACAAAAACGGCCAGATGAATTCTCCACGTTCGGTTAGTTTCCGGGGACCATTTGGTGTCACTACAAGCGCAACGGATACAAATTTAAACCAACATCAAAAGGGACAGCATGTTGCAGTAAGTCATTAGAAGATTTCTCATTAAACATTCTTAAGTGCCTTCTCATCTTGATAGCCGACACGAGTTTATCCGTTTGTTTGCTCATTTTATTGCCTTTGAGTTTTTATTTCTATTTTATTTCTGCATTTTAGGTCCAATTGGCAAAATTTTCCCTTTCTAATTTATCTGAAGAGGATGTGAAATGGGTCACTAACAAGGAGAACATTTTGAGGCGAATTCCTCCCGGAGCTGAAGCATCAATTGTATTGGTAGGTCAGGATGATGCCTTGGACCAGCCGGTACTGGCATTTGTACGATTAGCTGAAGCTGTCATCATGCCAAATACCACCGAAGTGAGCTCGTATAATGCACGTTATTATATTTGTATTTATGTATCACTTAAAAAAAACAAGCTTCTTAAACTTAAACTTTCTCTTTAAAGCTTCCCATTCCCGTCCGTTTCATTTTTATTGTGTTGGGACCTCCCTCTATTGACTTTGACTACAAAGAAATTGGTCGCTCCATTTCAACATTGATGTCAAATACGGTACTAGAAAATAATGCAACGAGAATAATAAGATAATTAAACTATGGCGTCAAGTAATTTGCTCTTGATATAATTTTTAGCACTTTCACGAAATTGCCTATAAAGCAAATGACAGAAAGGACATGCTCAAGGGAATTCACGAGTTTTTGGACGAAAGTATTGTATTGCCCCCAGGAGAATGGGATGGAGAATTGTTCCCATTTGAAGGTATTGTTTCCAAACCATTCATTCGATTAACGTGTCGTTCTTTACGCTCGCTGTCAATTTTCTTTACGATTTCAAATGAAAGTGTATTATTAAACAGATCTTTTTATGTATATTTAAATAGAACTGCGTGAGAAAAGTGAAGCCTTGCGCCGGCGGAAAGAGCGTAGGAGGTCTATTGCAAAAGGGCTTCTGGATCCCGGAGATGGAGCGGGTGACCTACTGTTCCACTGTGATGAAAATGATCCTCTGAAAAGGACTGGTCGTCCATTTGGTGGAATTATTCAGGATATTAAGAAACGATACCCGCTTTATCTCTCAGATATCACAGATGGATTCAATCCTCAGATTATAGCGAGCGTCCTGTTCATCTATTTTGCATGTGTATCTGGAGCGATTGCATTTGGAGGGATTCTAAGTAATTATCTGAAGTTTTTTCGTTTTCTTCAATATTATCGTACCACTTTCAGGAAAATTTAGTGATTTACCACGTTTTTGCAAATATTATTTACTGGCTCGACCCTATTTGTCGACCCTATGCAACCCTCGTAGAGTGAAAAGCCTATCGACATGTGTTTTTGTAGTTAAATTTTGACCCATGTGTGCTGTAATTTTTATACAGGCGACAAAACGGAAGGTCACATTGGAATCACAGAGACAATGATGGCTTCAGCTGCCAGTTCAGTATTGTTTGCAGTTTTTTCTGGCCAGCCTCTGATAACCGTTGGGACAACTGGACCGCTTCTTCTTTTTGACTCCAGTCTCTACAAATTTTGTCAAAATCAGAGCATCGATTATCTCGGATTTCGTGTTTGGGTTGGCATATGGGTGGCAATTATTGGCACTATCGTTGTAGCAGCAGAAGGGAGTGTTCTCGCTCGTTATTTTTCACGATTTACCCAGGAAATTTACTCTGGACTCATATCACTTCTTTTCTGCTGGGACTGCATAGATAAGCTGATTCAGACATATCAAAAGCATCCACTTCAAATGATGTATGAGTTCAATATTTCCGATCCCACGCCGTAAGTGACAAACAAGTAATAAACTTTGTAAAATTTAATCTGCTACTGCTAATTCTACAAGTTTACACTTTATTTTGAATTGTCTCTATTTTCCTCGACCCTATCGTTATATTAAGATTATTAGAAGCAGGACCCCAACCAAATACAGCACTTCTGACAACAATTTTGTGTCTCGGGACGTTTGGCATTGCTCACGCCTGCAGAGAAATCAGAGACAGCGACTACTTTACACCCGGTGTATGAATAGTTCGTTTTAGCGCAATTAAACTCGAATAGAATTGCAGATTTATATAAGAAACTTAATTAATAATTTCAGATTCGAAAGTTTCTGGGAAACTTTGGTGTGCCAATTTCCATTGTGATTATGTGCGGCATCGATATGCTCTTGGTAAACCACACAAACACAGATAAGCTCAAAGTACCCCAAGGCTTATCCACGACTAAGGAGAGAGGCTCCTGGTTTGTTGACCCCACTGTTGTTCCAATTGGATGGGTAGTAGCTGCAAGTGTTCCAGCGTTTCTTGTGTTTATGTATGTAACTATTAGTATTGCTTAAATACTTACTATTGCTTTTAATCAAACTTTGGTTTATATTCCTTTTAGTCAGTCAGTGCAAAATATTAAATATTAAATGTTACACTGTTGCAGTTTGATGTTTATGGAGACATGCATTTGCGGGCGACTCATTGCAAAGAAAGAGAACAAACTGATTAAAGGCGGTGGTTATCATTTGGATATCTTCTTGGTGAGCATTCTAAACACAGGATGTGGAATTATTGGTGGTTGCTGGATTTGTGCGGCAACAGTACGCTCAGTGGCTCATGCGACATCACTCGTGGTGTACTCCACAAACAATCCTCCTGGAGAAAAGCCAGTGGTGTTGGGTGTTAAAGGTTAGAATTTATTCAATGATGTGTATGGGCAGCAGATACTTATAAAGATATGTTTTGAACTGAAATTTGATTCCGCATTTAGAACAAAGAGTTTCAACCTTTGGAATCGGAATTCTTCTAGGCTTATCAGTTCTAATGTCACCAATTTTGGTGAAAATTCCAATGGCTGTATTATTTGGAATATTTTTATATATGGGAATATCTTCGTTGCGGGGCGTTCAAATGTTTGAGAGAATGACGCTATTACTTAAGCCAGTGTCGAACCATCCCCAGGTCCCCTACGTAAGACGGGTTCGAACGAGCAAGATGCACTTATTTACTACCATTCAAATTTCATGTCTCGCAATTCTCTGGGGAGTTAAATCCTCACCGCTGGCCTTAGCCGTGCCATTTGTGCTTATGCTGTTGGTGCCGTTTAGGATGTTTATAATGCCAACAATTTTCAAGACTCATGAACTTCAAACGGTGAGTGTAAATCGATTTATATTTTGATTATATTTATATTTATTTACGTTAAATCGGCTTTCTGTTTACTTTTGGTATCTCCACAGCTCGATTCTGATGGTTTAGAAGCCCCAACCGCCAAGCTAGCACAGGAGCGTGTTCAAAGGCGTAATAGTATAGTGACTGCAGACCATCGAAATATGACTAAGCTTGAAAATGGGACTGGTCATTCTGGAAGCGATATACCTGAAACAAAAGAACTGAGAAATATTTGGTAGTAACCTTTTAAAGGTTTCGTCATCGTAAAAAAATAACTGAAACAGTACCTTTTTAATGAAAAGCATTAGTTCCTTCCCCGAAAGTAATATTTTGTAATAATAA
>VYYJ01003255.1:0-17305 GCA_021029165.1 Cyphoderus albinus | reverse complement strand
TTCCTCCAGTGCCATGGAGGAGTTATTCTACATTTTATAATTTTATAGTTTTATTTTACCTGTCTTAATTTATTCCGTGAAATGTTGTAATAAAATACTTCGATAATCTACAAATAAATTTAGGAGTCACAGCGTCCAATCTTAATTTTATTGTCATCGTTTACCCGCTAAACCACCCTCCATAAATCTGGCAGGATGAGCAACATGAGCAACCCAAACCCAGCCCCTCCTCCCCAAACCTTTGGTGTCGCCGTTGGACCGGGATCACAGCCGCAGTCTACTAACTCCCAGAATCAGCAAAACCCACCACCTGCGGTGGGCGGATATGGATTTGGAGGCCCATCAATGATGGAGCAACAACAACGCAATAATCGGAGAGCAATTAACTGGATGGTGGTAGGCGTGGTTTGTCTTTATTGCTGCATCTGTGTACTACCCGGCATCATTGGCCTCATCTTCTACTTCCTAGTGATCAAGCCCAAACGAGATGAATTTGATAGAAAATTTGAGGATCATCATAAGGATTTTGATCATGATTTTGATCATAGTCATCCTCATTTTTAATCTTTACAATGTCATAAAGAATTTGATCTCTCTGTAATTTGCTTATTAGCGTCATTGTATGAATTGAAATAAAACTGCCAACTGAGCTAAATTATAACAGTAGTGCCAAGTGCCTTTAGTAGAGCGATTCATTCTCGATGCATTCCATCAACGATTATCACAATCTCATGGAGACTTTCCACGTTATGCAAGTAATTACTTAAATCATGAAAAATAAATAATTTTAATAGCTAAAACTAGCTTCCAGTTGACGAATTCCACCACTCGCTCTAAATCAAATCCACTAATGTTCTATCATTCCTTTATCAATCATATTTAAACGTAAATTGTAATTGGGCAATTAGTCGTTGTCTCTAAGTCTGGGAACATGAGCTATCCAAAACAAGAGCCCGTCCAAGGAGAAGGCTTTAGAAGGGGATCAGGGGCGTCCACGCAGTCCGGTGCCGGTGCCCCACCCCTACCACAATTCGAGCAACCACCTCAGATAATGACTCCACTGGGTGCCGAAGCAGACAAAGCCCGAAGCAGGAAACACGTTGGACTTTGCGCGATAATCATTATTTCGGTGATTATACTCATTGTCATACTCGTAATCATTGCTTTCGCCTTGACGTACCAATATGGATATATTTAGAGAAAATTACACCCAACGTTATTTTGCAATTGAGACCAAAATTCAAATTGTAGTAAAACGAAACAAACGATCCACGTTGAAACAACTCCGTCTCATTTTTAGAATTTGAAATTATCTCAAAATTGAAATAAAAATGTATATCACCTATCAAAAGAAAAAAAGTCATTTCATGTGATTGATAGTACTTAAAATTGTTACATGTGACAAAAAAGTATTCATCGATAATCGATACACAATTTTTAATCTAGTTTTTGCGCTTGTATTTTGCATTGATCTTTTGTTATTTTGTTAACTAATGTATATTATATACGATGACTTTAGTTGACGAAGCGGAAAAAAATGTTGATGGAGTTGATTTTTTAGGAAATTGAAATGAGGTAAAATGTGCATTTTGAAACCACAAGTGCACGTGAGACAGAAAAAGTAAGACAAAAAATGAACTGATTTACAATTGACCACGTCTACGTTGATAAACACCACGACCATGTTTTATTAGGTAACTTGCAATGATACACAGATTTACACACTTTGGGGACAAACGTGAGATGTCACACAAAAGAGAATGTTGCATCAATCCTGTTTTTATTGCTATACTTATTTACTTATGTAATCGAGAACAAAAATCGAGAGTAAAATAATTGTCTACAGACTAAAATTGCCTAAGTTTAATTTTCCCTTCATCTTCATGGTGCGGAGTTCGGGGGCCTCTGGAAGATGATTAAAATGAGCACGACGATGGCGATAATGGAAATCATGAGAACGCACACAAACCACATCACTGCGTATGCCAACACTCTTCTGTTTCTTGCCTCTTCTTCTGGCGCCACCTGCGACTCATTCGTCCAATGCCATTCACCTCTCTGTTGCCTCCATCTCCAGCCGAAATCTTTACTATCAGGGCTTCTGATGCCTGTTTCAGGAGGAGGTTCCTCTGCAGCAACAATTGATAATTGTGGCGGCGGATGTTCAGAAGGCACCTGTGGCACCGAAGGTGGAAGTTCATAAGGCTCCTGTTCCTGTTGCACCGAAGGTGGAGGTACTGGCTGCGTGTACGTGTACTGCTGTATGGGTGTTGGCTTACTTCGGTCAACAATTATAAAAACTTTTCTCTTTGGTGCTGGCGAATCTTGGGGAGGTGGCGGAGGAGGTGGGGGAGGAGGTGGGGGAGGAGGTGGTGGTGGATTCGTTATCCGGAGGTAAATGCCGGTTTTCGGTGTCACTGCTGGATCACTCATGTTGCTTACCATAGAAGACAGAGAGGCAGATCAAGAGACTAAAAAAGATGCACGATGACTTGTGGAACTTAAGATTTAATTGTTTCATTGTTTAGTATTTTATTATCTTTGAAAAAGTCTCCATGAGTCTAAAAAATTGTCTATTACTGCTCGATATGTCAAAGCATGAACAAAATATGTTACAAAGACATAATAACAATAAATACCTACATTACTTAAACTACATTACATTGACGCGCATTTGTGCAATCAAGGAAGTAAAATAAGCCACTGAATGTGGCAGCAATTCGCTTACTATGATATGACTGATTAGATGCAATTTGGAATGAAGTCAGAATCAAGCATTTTCATGTTGATCATCCATCTTTATTTATGCTATTTTGCTATTATCTACCTTAAAAAAGGCACATTTTGAGAAAGGTTCGATTTTGTTTCGAACTCGAACCTAGGTTGCGTTTGAGCTGGTTTATCGCTGTTAAATATTTAGCTACTTACTAAAGCGTCTGAGGCTGGGCTAAGATCAACCTTAATGGTTTGCTAACTGTTGATGAAGAAATGTGTGGCTGTACCGTATCAGTATCAGCAGCCTATTTAATATGTAATAATGTTGGTAAATATTTTGAAACAAAAAGAATGACTTTTGAAACGTAGTCTATATAAAAGGAAATTAGAAAGTTGAGGAGTGTCAGAGCATTTTACACTCTCAAACGATAAACGATAAGAAATGAATGAATGAGAGCGGTGTCATGTCACGTCAAAATTGAGTTTAAAATTTGAAAAATAGTGACAGTGAGTTTGAAAGTGACAAAGTTTTATTTTAGAGTTAGGTTAGATAACAGAGTGACGATAAGTGTAGCTCGCGCCTGTGACTGACGGCCCAGCTTTCCAGGGCTCGGCTGCTGTGCTGGAACATGGGGACCTCAGCAGCATGGAGGTGTCGCGGCGATGGAAGCAGGAGGGAAAATGTTTCAAAGCGGAAGTTGCTGAGCTGGTGGATTTTTCTCTCGGCTTCCTGCATCGTCTTTGTGAGCGCGCAGGTGCCCTTTGCTCTGGGGGGAAGTGAGAATGATGACGCAGAGGTGGTTTGGGGAGTGAAGGCTAAGGCTCTTCCTCCACCTCGAGATTCTTCTAGTCAGGTGGAACCAGAATTCATCTCTCTTCCATCATCATCGGAGAATAATACCTTTCTAGTCCTTAGTAATAGTTTGAGAGTGAGGGACAGCAGAGGAGGTGGAGGTGCCGGTTTACTGGGCGCACCTTCTCAATTGACGGAATTGATTGTTCCAGCAGAAAGCAGACATTTCACGAGTTTGGAAAATGTGCCGGATTTGGAGACGGCTGCTGGAGGGTACGGAGGTCATCACGGTATGTCTTTTGGAATATTTCTCAAACTTTGTGTTTATGAGTTTAGTATTGTCGTTCATTGACTGAAGAGATTATTTTTCATGTAATTACAAATAGGACATCATGGACACAAAGGACACCACGGTACACCATTTAACCTTATATCAGTCATAACTTGACAACTTTATTGTCAATATCTTTACTGCAATCTTAGCTACAAAATTTTTGCATCAACAGGTCATCATGGACATAAAGGTTACGGCGGGCATCATAACAATTACGGTATGGTTCGGTTTTGTTAAGCATTATGTTTTATCATACATAACCTCTGATATGAATCATAGTCATTTATTGAAATCATTTTCTGAAAAGTTTTTTCTTTCTCTTTTAACAGGTCATCATCATGGGCGGTAAGTTAACTATCAGAGCGACAAAAAGTGTTATATTTTATCAAGTTACTCGTGTTAAGGAATTGATTTAATTCAACAGACATGGCCATCATCATAACAATCACCACAAAGGTAAATTACCAATTAGTTCGTGACTAGAAACCGCTCGCGCTCACCTTAAGCAAAATTCTCGTTTAGTGCAACTTTAATTCTATATTAATTTTAAATCTTTCTCCAGGTCATTACGGCAATCATGGAGGACATCATGGGAATCACCACCATGGAGGGTAATTTTTATCTTCTCCAGATTTTTTTATCTTGATGTTGAGGGTAATAAGCAAAAATTAAAAGTTTTCTTTGTGGCCTATAGAAAACATTACGGAAACAAACATCATGGACATCACGGTAAGAAATTAATGACAAAGAGAATGGTGTAAATTAAATATAGTCATAGCTCCCTTTTTAATGGTTGATATATCAAAAACTAGGCCACCACGGTCACCATTATGGAAAGCACGGCAATCACAAGAAGGGACACCACACCCACGGTAAAGTGACAAACTTTTAATCTGAAATCTTATTGTGAAATGTAGCCGACCAAACCAGCTAAATCCTTACCAATTAAATTTGTATAGGTTACCACAATAAATATCACAAAGATGAATACTCGAAAAACCATAAATTTTATGACTCTCATCATCAAGATGGACATCACGGTAAGAAACTTAATTTAAAATCTAAGATTGACTATAAAAACGTATCCATTTTTTAGTATGAGCTTTCTTGAACTAAATTTAAATTTTTACTAAACAGGCAAGCACGGGAAATACAACCAACATCATGGCGATCATCATGGAAAGAAATATTACGGAGGGGTAAGTTGCTTATCCATCATTTATCATTTTGATCACTTGCATTATATAAAAAGCAAAAAAATGACATGGGATGACGTAACTCTGTTTTAAATTTAAAGCACCACCAAGGAGGTCATCACGGGAATCATTATGGGAAATATGGACATCACAACAACGGGAAATATGGCGATCACCATCAGGGCTACAAGGGATCACACGGAAATCACGGAAATCATGGACACAATCAGCATTATGGAAAATATGGTAAAGCTTCTTATTCCTTCTCTTAAAATTGACAACTAAATACTTCTAAATACTAAATAGTTTCGTTCAACTGATTAACTTAATGTAGGCCACCATGGACATCATGGGCATCATGGTAATCATCATGGGGGTCATGGGGGATATCATTAAAAAGATATGCAACTTACAATTTGCAACTATCTAATTCAACGAAAAGTATTAAAATCTGTGTGTTCTAGCAAACAATGAAATAAATTGTAACTACAATTAAGATGCATATTAATTTGTAATTCATTCATTTGAAAGATGAATAAAAGTTCATAATATGCAATGCAAAGCAAGCAAACGTTTGTGTCATTTTACTAATTTTACTAATTTTAATGTTCAAAATGCAGTCTCACAGTGCCCCACAAGATTGTCATTTATATCATTTAACATCTCCGTTCATCGTTTACGAATTTACGATTGTTGCTGAGTCTGGTTAACTTTTATAAGTTTAATCGAAATCGGCACATGACATTATTATGACCAACGTTACAGTTAGTGCTCGCTGTTGTCGACAATTTTGATGCAACAGTAGCAATTAGTCTAGCCACGATTCATGATATTATGATGCTTCCTTGCTTCCACGAATCGTGGACCACACGATGCCTCACTTTTCATCATGAAAACTCAACTCAAGGCCGTTACACACGGTGCAAGTTACACCTACATCAGCCCAGCTGAGCTGAAGCTTGTGTCTAATACTACGAAACGCGTTTGTGTCCACAGTTCACAGTCCAAAATAGTGCATGTGACAAAAAAGTTGGAAAATAATTAAAACCGATCCCAAATGCATGTATATATAGCGTAGCTAAATAATAAGCTTTGAAAGTGTGACCCGTGACCCGCGGTGACCCCATAAAATAAAATGGTAGCAAATGGTTTACTTCTGCTGACGTCGTCCACCCGAAGTGTGATATCATCCTGTCGCTTAAAATACAATTTGTTGGCTGCTAGCAGCAGACTGGCCCAGGGCGTCCTTTACGTGTATCACTGGTTTCCCCCTCCGGTTGGTGGAGGTGGTGGTGGTCCACCACAGCCTTCAGTGGAAGAGGTTTCCAGCCAAATTACTAGACACAGTTTAGTCTCGTCCTCCTTGTACTCCCAAGCTCAGCATTTTCCAAGACTCGACATCCGTTATCTTTATGAGAAGTCCCTCGCACTAGAAAATGCACGACCCAGTGCGCCAGTCGACCTGGTCCTGGTGGAGATGCAGAAGGGTCAGGAGAATGACATCAGTAAAAGCTTCGTGAGGAATTTTGTCGCGCAGAACTTCCGAGTGTCCAGCTCCGACTTTGAGATTCACTTTATAGATAGCGGCGAGAGTGGCGAGTCGCTGATGAAAAGTATCCTCGAGGAGACTGAGGATGATCAGGCGGTGATTGAGGAAGTGCCTTTTTCCACCAAGCTGTTCCAAAAGGTGGCTCTCGGAGGTACATTCGATAGGATGCACGTGGCTCACAAGATACTTCTCATGGAAGCCGTTTTAAGGTGCAGCAACGAAATCATTGTGGGTGTCACTGATGACAATATGATCAAAAGTAGGTAAACTAAATAAGTATCGTTATTATCATTACCATTTAATTAATTTATGCTGTTAATTAACGTTTTTCTCTTTTCTCTTACAAACAGACAAATTACTGTACGAGCTCATAGAACCTTGCGAGACAAGGCTGCAGAAGGTTGCGAATTTTTTAAAGGAGGTGGCACCGCACCTGAACGCCCGCGTAGCCCCTATTAGCGATCCGTTCGGTCCCACAATAACAGAACCGGATGTTGAGCTCCTCGTCGTAAGTAAAGAGACTGTCTTAGGAGGTACAAAAATTAACAACATCCGGAAAGAAAAGGGCTTTCCAGAACTCGACGTCCATTCCATCCAGCTGTACGGGGACTGCCAAAAGCAGAGTTCCCATGAAGAAGACAAAATTAGTTCCAGCTCGCAGAGAATTCGAATTCTCGGTGATCGACTTAGACCACCGGTAAGTTAATTTCAGTAGTAAATTAATTAATCCGAATTAAATATTGTTAGTAACGTTTTTAATAAATGCTGTATATTTTTAGCGGAAGTCGCCAAGTCTCCCTTACATTATAGGCCTAACGGGTGGAATTTGCAGTGGCAAGTCGACACTCTGCTCGTACCTGGAAACTCTGGGAATTCCTTCTATAAATTGTGACATGCTGGGTCACGAGGCGTACAAAAAGGGGACGCAGTGTTTTCAAAAGATTGTCGAGACATTCGGGGAGGACGTGTTGTCACCATCGGGCGATGAGATTAACCGGAGGGCGTTGGGTGCTAAGGTGTTTGCGAGTGCGGGAGACCTCTCTAAGCTGAATGGAATCGTGTGGCCGGAAATTAAAAGGCTGGTGTTTGAACAAATCCAACGGTACAAGGAGCAGGGAGTGAAGGCGGTTGTGATGGACGCAGCGGTGCTTCTCGAAGCTAAGTGGGACGACTTGTGTCATGACCTTTGGGTGGTTGTCATTCCAAAAGAGGAGGTACTAAAACAATTATTATGTAATATGCCTGTTTAATGTTTTCAGATTGGATTTTGAATAATTATCTTTTGTAAATATCATTAATTTTGTTAGGCAATAAAAAGAATTCAAGACAGAGATAAGTTGTCAAAGGAGGATGCAGAAAGACGAGTGCTCTCTCAAGTCAGCAACCACGAGCGTGTCAATCGAGCAACTTTCGTATTTTCTTCCCATTGGGAGCATGACTTTACAAGAAGACAGGCGGAAAAGGCTTGGTTCCAGATTAAATCCTTGATTGACTCCTTATAATTGAAATTGAGTAAATAAGAAGTTTATTGTGATATTAAGAGGAGTCAGCCAATTCTACTCCGGTCAGCCCTCTAGTTTTGTGAATTGCTAAACTGTCAAAGCGTCTAATTGAATGACATAAAAAATTAATTAAAATATATCGTAAGTAAATATTCATTTAAATAAGATTGTAGATTGAAAGCTTTAAGAAGAAAAATTGGTGATATATCATCCAAGATTCATTCAACAATGCGACATATTTTTGTAGAGAATAATTAAACTACATACGTTCAATTGTAGACTAAAATCAAACTCAAACTTTGCTAACTTTACATCTTCATACGCCAAAAACTATCTGTATTTCGAAGAAAAGAAAATTATACTGAAATATGATTGGACTCTGGTATTTTTCAACTGTAATGAAACACATCAAAATAGTGCTTTAATACAAGAAATGCTCCTCTCTATATAAATACAGTGTACTATCTATTTTTTCTTATCCTCCGTAAAATCTAAACTTAATTAATATTCATAAATTTATATTATTTATACTATCCTATCAATGTGTATCAAGGTAGATTTGTGTAATATTGCATAAGTAAACCATTTTAGAAGCAGATAAAAATCTATGACAAATCAGAACGAACCCAAAGTGTTACAATTAAATACAATAATGTTTCAGAGACCAGCTAAGCACCAAAAATAAGCCAATAAAGTTATAATTCAATTAATTAAAACGAACTGGTTTGGTTGACAATAATTCAATTTGCAGGAAACCAAAAAAGTGGTAGTTTCATTCATAAGAGTTCACCTGTGTAAACGAGCGAACCCTTTCTTGTTAAGAACCATTCACTTGTAAGGCATTTACATAATAAAATCCGCAATGCCGTAACTGACTTGGCGGAATTTCCGTATGTAAATGCTTTATTTAACGTGCTATAGCACCTTGCTGAAGGGTACCCTTAGAAAGTCCCCCAATGTTGCTGCCCTTGACACCTTAGCGGCAACGAAACTTGATGCGGTATTGCGGCAACTGATGCGGTTAGGTGGCCGGACTTCATATTACAGATCAAAAACGTCTTGTAGTTCTGCAAGTGCTGCATCTAGGTCAGTGTCAAACTTCCTTCATATTTTGGGAGTCATTGTTGCCCACTACTTTGCATAATTTCGCGACTCAGCATTTCCTTCCTTTAAAATCAAAACACAGGCACAGCTAGTTAAATACCATAAATAACCACGCATCACACAAAAATACCTTGATCTGATTTTTTTATTCTTCCATAATTCCACACCCACAAAACTTACTTTGGAACCCTGCAATTTCATTTGACTGTGTAACTTCTCACAGTTACAAATTACAAAGCATTCAATTCAGGTACATACACTTCCGCATGATTTACTCTTGGTTTGGTCAATTCATGTACATGTATAGAATGGAAAGCAATAATTCATTTTCAGAAAGATAATTTGCTAAAATCATGTCATCACTTAACACTTTTATACCATTGCCAGTGAAATAATTACGACTTTGATTGATAAATTTGCTGAGTTGAGCTTTGAGAAAAACCGGAAAACGCTGTGGCACGGCTATGGCTATAATTTAATTTTTTGATTTCATCTTCATTTCAGAAATGATTGATTAATGAAATAGTGGCCAGAATGACAGTGCAGTGGATGCAGTTTTGCATTTTTCTTCCTTCCTTCATTTCATTAGAGTGGTCAAGGTGCTACGCAGACGCATGTTGTGCCATGCCTTGCTTTAAAGAAGCCGACGCACAAATAAATCTTGTTGACCTTGGGACTTTGATTGCTAAATATGATTTGATTTGATGCGCCGTGCTTTTAGGTGCGCAATCAAATCGAATAAATCTATACTTACGAAAGAGTAATTTGATGTTTAAATGATAGTTGGCAACATGCTTTGCTCATAATTCAGTCTGGGATTTATTCCGATCTTTTCTTTAAATAAATGTGACAAATTTTCACATCATTTCTAATACAAATACGCACACTTTTGCTCCAAATTGTTTACTGAAAATGGAAAATCCCGGCTTCCATAAATGCAGGAACCGATTTAGTATCATTTCATTTAATTGCATTATTGCAATGATTGCACCCGCTCACGATACCCATTGACGCAGGGAAGTAACAAAACTTTGTGTGTTTCTTAATACAAATCTAATTTCCTTGTTGATCTCCAAACAGCCATAAAAATGATTATAATCATAATCGTAACAATGATTGCTACATCTAGCCTAATATCTTCGTATCGTAATCGTAATCATCTTCACATTTTATAATAGACTATTAACAGAAATTTTTTCGACGCAAGAAGCCATTAAAATGGTTAAATCGTAAATGCATGGGTCCGTCGGAGTCAGACATTAAAGTAGCAGACATTGAATTGAAAGAAGCCAAAGTTAGAATTTATAGTGCATTTTGAGACTTGTGCATGTGAATATGGTGACAGTCTTGACAGAAAGCAGAAATGTTGCAATGTTGCAAATAAATAAAATCAAGAGCAGCAATAAGCAGCGAAATAAGCTAAACGTCCCCTCATCTCGCATTCAATGTTTATGCACACCTTCGCAAATCCCAATCAGTTTTAAATGGACACTGGCGCTGATCACATCGTTTCACATTACATGTAAACTCCTATTGTGAGACGCGTCGTCGTCGTCTTGTGTCCATCATTGTTAACGGTAGTGAGTGAACAGATCTGAAAACTGCGAATAAATGCAATGGCGTGTTGTAGCCAGTAGCGAAACCAGAGTTAAGAATATTTACTTTGTCTGCTTCAGCCGCGTTGTGCCATATTCGATTCGACATTCCACGACGCTTCACTGACTCCACTTCTGCATTATTTCGAACACTTCATTCGGTTACTCAGTTTTGTGACAAAGTGACAGCAACAACAGTGACAATTTCATTTGCTCCTTTTCAAATAACATTGTCTTAATTACAGTGATTCTTGTGACATTTCTAAATTTCTTTCAACCGTCACTTCTTCGTCATTCGTCTGGGAATTCGTCATTTATTTTTTGCGTGTTTTCTTTTGTCTTTTCCGGTGACGACAACTTTGCCATAAATCAAGGCTCTTAATTCAGGTACGTTTTTAATTAAATGTATTGGCATTAACTTTGACGTTTCATTTACTTTAATGAATTATCTGAGGTTAGTTGAGACAGTGTGAAACTGAGTTTGTCAGAGTTGAGGGGACTTGGGATTTTTAGTGTTAAAGTGCTGTTTAATACTATTATTAAATATCTTAAATGTGAATCAGTTAGGTTAGGGTTATTAATATTAAATTACCGTTTTGCCAAGTTATCCTACATATCATTAAATATATTTGTCAGTACTCGGCACGGCATTGTCAATCGTCAGTCAGATTTTGAGAATGTAGGTCAAATGAAACTGAAGGTAGTTTTTCGTGTCGTCATCACGGCGCTCTGTTAAGAAAAGAAGAATGAAGATTGTCGAGTCGACTCGACTGTTTATATTTTGCTGAAACAGCCCGCAGCAATGTAAGTTAGTATAACTATACTAAACTCTCTTAAAGTACATCAAAGCGTCAATTCATGGTGTCTGCATATATATAAATGAAGTACCTACCTTTACGTATTATAAAACGTGTGTAGTTTTGCAAGATTGCATTTTGCTTGCTTCAATGCATGAAATTGAAAGACAAAGGTTTGAGTGGAAAGAAACGAGAGAGGAAGTGAGACTGCATCCCATGCGAATTCAATAGTCATAAAAATGTGCAATCTGTGCATACACAATTAACACAATTTTTTTCAGTTCACAGTCATGTCGATGTGACATGACGTAGCCTCCTATAATATAACTATAGTATTTCTTCTGGTCTGGTGACAATTTTAAATTGTATTGTATGCAATTTTGCAACAGTTCTCATCATTGTACATTGTAAATTGCAGACACGAGTGTGTCTGTCTGACTGTTTGACAAAAGAGTGCCACCCTCCTTGTTTAAGTCTTTCATTAAAGTGCGTAGGGAATTAAGTTAATGTTTTCTGTCTCACCTTCATTCATTGTAATGATTAAGAAGAGCAGTGAAAGAAAGAGAGATTAATTGCATGCATTTAAGTTGGTTGCATTGAGGTAGAGGTAACTGAGCACCTGGTGGCACATTCTTCTTACAAAGTTATCTACCTACATAAAAATGCAAGAGCGTGTGCTAATTTTCGCTTTTGAAAGAGAACGCTGATTTTTATTTACAAAATCGCTTTGTATTTTAATACCTGTCTTATCTTGCAAAACGCAGCTTTTATACAATTATAATTTTCAAGTTCTTTTCACTCACACACGTATATATATATTTACGTCAGTCTTCCTTCATGCAGATAATTTCAGTTTAAAACCTGATTTGCCCTGCTGATAATATTTTCAATTTTGCTTTGTGCAGAAAATACTTGATTTGGTGAACAAAACCAAGAGCTGAAAAAAATTTCACAGCTGAAGCTGAAAAACGTTTTGCAATATTATCCGTCAAATCAAATCAAATCCTTCAATAATACCTAAGGAAATTGAAAAGAGAAAGATGAAAAGAAAACAGAAAACAGCTCGCGTATTAAAACCCTTGTTGAGTTTAGAAGTAGGAGGCGGAGAAGGATGCAAAATTTGAGAGATGCGAATGAGACACGACACGAGTCACCCACATGAGCCATTTCATTGCAAATCAAAATCGCATTGGGATTGCAATGCAAAAGTTAACAGTACTTTTTCTTACACATGCAAGTAAGTATAAATATCTGCTCTGATGTCTGTACTGCATTAAAATTTACATTAGGCTGCAACTGGCATGTCATGAGAAGAGAGACATTTTCATGTTCATGTCGCTCTCGCTGTTCTTCTGTTGCGTTGCAAGTGCACGTTCTGTATTAAAGGACGGCGCTTCATTCTTGATAGCTTGCACAGGATTTTTGCAACAAAGCCGCAACCGTAGGATTGCATAGAAGATGATGATAATGATGATGGATCGACGAGAGTGACCTAATTACACGGTTTCTTTTGGGTTTAGTAGATTTCTAGGTCCTTAAAAGTAAGAGTTTTTCCTGTCTTCTTCTTCTGCACTTGCTCCACAGCTTTTCGACTCGCTTTAGTTATCATCGCCAAGTGAAAAAGGGTTTTATTGCCGATTCAATTCAATTCTTGCTTATTTATGCTATCATAATGCATACTGCACTGCACACCCTTTGCCACACCACTTTAAATCAGATTGTTGTTTTTCAAAGATTGCGAGATGGAAATTTTTTCCTTCTTTTTCTTCTCAAACATTTTTATTATGGGGATGGTGGGACTGACGACAATAAACAAACGACAAACTGACTCGACAAAGACACCAAACATTTCTTCATAATCACATCACATTTTAGTTCGCATGGGCTGCATGCTGCATGTTTCTTCGTTTTATTACTCCGCGAAAAAAAGCGAAGCCAGAGCCAAAAGCACGTAGAGTCTTTTCTTTCATGTACAAAACGCTTGTCTTGCATGAATGTAAGTCAAGTCCATTTTTGCAAAATCATTAAATGACACGGTAAGAAAAGAAACTCTTTTTAATTCTCCTTCACGGTAAACGTCGAGGAGCGAAAGAAGATTTCAGTCAGACCGGATCGCGTCGAATTGGCAGCGGTGTCACATTTCTTCTTACTTATACTTTTTTCAAATTCTTAGATTGTCATCAGTTTCAAAATAAAATTCCTTTTTTACCATTTCAGAGCGAGACAAATTTCAAAATCGGCAAAGATTTTTTTAGAGGATATCATTTTCCAATTAACTAGTCGGGATGATGGTGGGACATTGTCACTCGCATCCTCACCATCACCACCACCGGCACCATCATCAACGACCTCACCGTCCGCACCGACCCGGAAGTAGTGAATCTTCTCCTGGATGTGGCACTGGGAATGATGCATCACCTCCTTCTACAACGCCGTCTTCTGCATCGACGCCATCCGCCTCTGACTACTCCTTGGCCATGAGTTCTTCCTCTTCATCGACCTCCTCCTCCGAAGGGGTTGTAGGCGACCTGGTATTTTCACATAATCATAGCCATCATCATTCACACAGTCCACATCATCACCATTCTTCGTCAACGGTCAGCCTGCTCGAAAGCATTGAACGGAGGACACAGAGAACCTACCGGTACGGAATTGGCTTGGTCTGCGTCGGAGCAACTCTCAATTGGCTCGGTTTTGCTCAGGTGAACATAAGAATGATATGATTATTATGAATGTATTTATTCCTGTTGATTGACCTTTGACCCGACAATATTTTTATTTGACCGAACACCAGGGAACGACGTATATTGACCCGCTGCGATACCTGGGAGTGGCGTGTGTCCTCACGGGCTCTTTTTGTGTTTGCTTGGCGATGTGCAGATGGCTCGGAAGACCGATTTCCGTCTCGGGTCATCACGCCGCCAATCTTGAAGTAACGTGCTGTGTCCTCTCAACGGGAACAAAACACAAAAACAGCGATTATTTTTCTATTTTTAACACTTTATTAAAATATATTTTTATTTAAGTTTAATAGTTTCACACATTTCATATAAAGATGAATAATTCTTTATAGGAGGATCGGCTATCGTCGGATGTGCATGTGATAAATGTACCTGTGCCCATGTTTGTCCCACCGCTGCATGAAGATTTCAGACCGACGAAGCCTCCGGACTATGAACAAATTGTGGCTGGAGAGCCGCCACCGTACGACGAGGCGATTAAGCTCAGCCCCGGAGCGTTCTTTGTTCCTCCTGCTGTGACCAGCTTAGGATTAGGCGTAGACGCCGGAGAAAGTCTACTCGCATCTCATTTATCATCTTGCCAGCCATCTCCTAGTCATTTTCATCATCATCATTCTCATCCTCACCAAACCTCAAACAATGGAGATCTGACCCGTGAACGTTTACTAAATCATCATGAATATGAAAGTGAGCATAAAAATATGCAACATCATAAACAAAATTTGTCAACTTTCCAAGAAGAAAACGACCCACCTCCAGCATACGAGACAAACACTCCTTTAATCGCCGCCTCCTCCTCCATTAACTCTTCAAGATTACGAGACCTCCCACCCAGTTTTGGAGTGAGGCATTTTTTCGGCAGTGGAGGTGGAGGTGGAGGATGTAGTCCAGATTCGTCAACCAGAAGAATCAACCATCAATCAGAAGATCTTGTCAGTAACGTGAATAATTTTAATAGTAATGATAATAATAATTCGTCAACGTCAACTTGTGAGCATTTACAAGAGCAAGTCAATAATTCTGGAGCACCACAACCACAAGTTCCAACCAGTGTGGTGACCAGTGTTAGTATATGTTTAGACTAACGTATTTAATGTAATCCAGTTAAGTATTTAAGCTAATTAAGCCTTAAATATTCTTCATCTTTATATACTGTATCTACACACTAAGCACTCCATTCCATTCATTTTTTTCCCGACCGTGACCTTTTTGATATCTCTATATAAAACTTGCGAATTGAAGGTTTGCGTTTTCTTTATGAGTTATGCTTGACATTAGGTAGGATATTTTGTTTTATACAAAGTGGATTTTCTATGGAACATTTTTAGTATTTAATGTAGAATACATCAAATAACCAGTGTGTGCTGTACATGTACAATTATGTGATGAATTATAACGCTAAATTAATGATAATAACATACCATATTACATTGTGATCTAGAAAAGTTTCGCAGTGAATGTATTATTATTATAAATGTGAATAATGTAAAAAAAACAAAATAAAGTTGATTATTATAAATTACATATTTACAGAAAACAGTTATACAAATTATCTATTTTAAAAACCCATCTGTGGTTGAGTGAGTAACTGAGTCAGAACTGAATGATTCACTCAAAAATGCGGGTTCATTGTTCATTTGCCCGTGGGTTTGCGGATATTCGCGGATGATTCATGCACTGCGCTATGCTATTATATGATGCAACCGTCCTGCCAGAAAGAAAAATCAAAGATTTACTGTCTCAGAGAGCTAAAAAAAATTGAGTTCAGACTCATGAAAAAATTAGACACCGACTTTCACCCTCGCCATTAATTTGATACACAACATGATATGTTCCTTTGTTTCTTAAGCTTCGGATCATACAAATATATATCTCATTTTTATAGCGAATTGGCATAGGGAAAATCGTCTCTGCCAAGTCACGCCAAAGGATAGGAACCAGTTTAACGTCATGATGTTAATGTTACATATGAAAATACAATTTTGTCTCTTCGTGGCTACGCTTTCATTTTTAATGTACTACACTCACGTCATTAGTGTCAATTTGATTACGCATTACCCCACTTCACCAAAGAATGTCAAATTCGAATATCATTTACCAGACACAATTCATTAAATGCAGAAACGTAAACTATTAACATACTAACAAAGTTAATTAGTAGAATTGGATAATGTATTAACTGCCGCTTCCTGCCGGTCGCCACATAAAACAATGATCGCATTTTGGATTTACTAATAACATAAAATTGAAATAAAGCAGCTAAACGAAAACATAAATTTTAATGCCAAGAAGTGTTTAATACCAAAATTATTCCTTCATTAAATATTTTTGGATCAATCTGCACCTAACACTAACTCAGCTGCCATCATAAGTACTCGCATTTTTCACAGTTGCTTTAACCAATAAACTCTTTCAAATTCATCCCGAAGAATTTGACGGGTACATCCCTTCCAAAATCTTAAAAATGGAGTTTCGTGGAGTTCTGGCTGTTTTCATAATGCTTGTGTTTTTTACTTCTGGAGGAGAGGTAATTACTGTTACATTTGCGCTATTAAACGTCTCCATATACACATTACTTAAATGCAATGATATCTTATCTGTTTAGGCTGGGACTGGAAAAGGGGGGCCGGGGCCAGCAACTACTAAACCACCACCAAAACGCCGCTGACCAGTGCAGGACTGCTTTTCCACCCACTGTTCCTGAGCCGTTATTAGTTTCATTACATTTTCTTCGTTTAGTTAATTAGTTTATAATGGTGCACTATAAGTTTTAAGCATTAACATAACGTAACTTACAAGCTTCTTTTGAAATAAAATCATACTATATTACGTGTTCATTTTAAACATGTATAAAATAACAGAATTTAACACCTTACATACATACATAGTCATTTTTCTTTTCCAAAAACCTGCCAAAAAACTCAATTCCATTGTTGATATTAGAACAGAAAAAAATGCTATCCTTTTCAGGTTTTCAGG
>VYYJ01003254.1:0-17309 GCA_021029165.1 Cyphoderus albinus | reverse complement strand
GTGGTTGATGAATAAAAAATAATAAGCTTACAAAAAAGTGCGCAATAATCTCTTCCCCACATTGATTCACGGTTTCATGGTGGCTGGGTTGCAGTACATATTATTACATCATCACTGTTACATTGTTTCTTTGCAAAGCAAAAGCAAACTAAAATTACTTCACTTTAAAACTTCAGACGAAAACAAAAACTGATGGTGAAAATGACTCACACAGAAAGTCTTTACATCCCCCATTTAAATCAGTTTTAGCTTTGATATTAGTTGGGCAGGTGCACAAAAAATTAATGTACATATGTAAGAATGAGAATAGAAAAGTGATTGAAAAAGAGAATGACGATGATTCTTTCGTATTTATTTATTTAGTGCTGGATTACCTTTTGTGGACTGCACTCTCTACAGTACAACGCAACGGGAATGCGAATGCCAGGCCCACTCTTTTGGAGTCATTGTCTCTCTTGTGATGGACAAGGAATAAATGGAATTCAAACGAAGAAACTAAAATTAAAATAAATGGGTAGCCATAAAAGCGAAGATGCAGAAAAAAAATCTCTCCACTTGACTATATCCATCGTATCGTAATCGCCATCCCACCCTCCCCTTTCCATTGATATAAGTGAAAAAACTGAAGAATGAGTATTAACCAGTACTCAGTACTTACCAAATTGGTAATGAAAGGAATGGCACCAACAAGATAAATGATAAATCCGTTCCAATGACTCTAGATTTTTCTTCTTTATTCTTCAAGTGGTATGCATATACATGCATGCATTTCTTTCTAATGCCAACATCAACAATTACACAAGTACGTCTTTTTTGGAGCTTCACTTTTACTTGCTCTACTCCAAGAAGCAAACCTTGATTCTTGATGATAATGACGATGGTGATCGACAGAGGAATGAGTCTACCTGTGGAGCATCATTTCGATTTCAGAATTTATTTTATTCGTTCTGCGAACCAATCCAATATATTTTCACGGGTATTAACAATGAAATACATAATAAACCTTTCAGCATCAGCACTGCCATCACCTAAGCTGGCAAGTGGACATGGGCATGGAGTCAGCAACTTTTGGCATTTTTTATGCAACTTTCTTAAGAAGTGAGAGAGAGATGCTTCTGGCCCCTACAAATAAAAAGAAAAGAACATGAAACGATTTCAAGCCTCCTCATGATGATATTTTCTATACCGCATTTCATCTCATCAATGTCCGTCAGTCAGTTAAGCTAAACAATTGTTAGAATTTAGGATGGATAAGCAAGCAAAAAAGCTGGGTGTTGTTGTTGGAGAGGAGAAAAAAATTATTATAACATAACATTACATTCTATAGCTTAGTTTATTCACACCAAGCATGAACTCCAAGATTCTCTCATCTCATGCTGAGAGGATATTATCTTACTTAATAGTAAGCACAACTTGGTGCGTTCCTCAGAAGCGAATATCAACTCAACCGTGGTCAACGCGTCAGTTTGTCTTCTTACCTTGCCTTGCAGTGCTCGGTGAGAATTCACACGATTGAAAAGAAAAGAGGTGAAGGGTGTGTTTCAGTGTGATTATGTGGTGAACACTTTTATAATTAGTGGAAGTTGCATAAAAATTGAAAATTCATTTGTTAGAAATATTTAGAGCAATTAAATCTAAATCAAAATGGCGTTTTTCAAAGGTGTTATAGTAGTTTTTGTCTCCTTCATCTTGTATATTGTCGACGGTAGAGGTACGAATTTTTTTCAACATTTCTGTATTGATTAATGCGATAATACGATTTTAATGTGAATTGCCGTGTCAAAAAGCTAACTATTTTATAAAATTTGCATTAGCAGGTATAGCCGGTAATATTAAGTTGGTAGCTATGAACGGAAATCAGTATTGGTTTAGCTCATCTTCCCCGTATGCGCCCAACTTGAATTACCATTTGGCTTACCAATACTGCCGGACACTCGGGCTTCAACTCGTGGTTCTTGAGACGAAGGAAGAAGTGGATACGATTTCAGCTTACCTGAACAGCTTCGAAGGTAAGATCATTTGATGCCAAAAATGTATTTTAAAATAAGCCATTGACTTCTCTCAGATAGACGCATATCATCAAGAGAGAAAGGTAGCAATTATTGTTAACATAAACTAAAACATCCAAAAATGATTATCCGAGGAGTGGAAGTGGAAAACGATTATTAGATGAAGTGCAGACAGATTTTAGGATTTAGTTTGTTCGTGAGCGTGAATTTTGTCTAGAAACAACAATTCACAGTTCTGTAGTGTTTCAAACGACGGCTATACGTTTGATACGTGGACTACTGCTTTCAGCTTTCGTGAATTTGTTTTTCAGGAGAATTTTAAAACATGACAGCTCATTATCATAAAAAATATTAATTTTCCCTTCTTCCAGTAGGTTCCATCCTGAACAGAAACAATTACTGGACCAGTGGAAACCGGGTGGGTGCGAACAGTTGGCTGTGGATGAGCTCCGGAGAACAGCTTAATGGTAGCTTCTCAGATTTCCCTTTGCTGAAACAAGCTACCGATGGACCTGTGTAAGATTTTTTATTTCTTATTCCTACCTTTTTTCGGCAAAATTATTCTGCTCAACTTTGTTCACTCGCTCATGATGTAATGCATGTACAAGACTTGTAATTTTCTGCTTAGAAAATTTCTCCTCATATCATAAACTCACCTATCTTTTTATTTACCAAAAACCTGGAATTATTCCAGTCTTTAGTCATATCATCTCATCTTCATCTTGTTCCCCTCTGCCTCATTTCTTATTAAACAAGTTTATAGGCTAACGCATCACAGCAAAAAATGTTTCTGATTTTTATTTTACTTGAATTTTTGTTTACGTGGTTGTCCTGTTATTACATGACCACTCGATGCGTGTCCACCGACTTAAAAAAATCTTGCAGCTAGTCTATCGCTTAAAACGTACATTGTAAAAAAATATCATCGTGCTTTTAAGCGGTGTGCGCGCAGAATTTTTTTTTTCAGCTATTATTTATGATATTAGATAACGTTGCCTGCCATCAACTATCTGATAGTATCTTAACTAGAAAGAAATTAGACAAAATCACATACCGTCTGCAGCATTGAAAAAGTCAAGTGATTCTCAGCCCGAAGCTGAATCTGCCAATGAAATAAAATATTTTTTCTTAGGTACAATAGCATATCCACAGAGAAGCTGTCTGTCTCCTTTCCTTCTTCTCAACTAGACTTATTATTAGTAAAAAGACGCTTCGTAATAAAGAATTGTCATTTGATGAGGCAGAAGAATAAAATTGCACCTCATCAAATTCTAATGGTCACTCTTGATGCAGCCAGGCAGAGCTTTAGATTATCATTAGTCTTCTAAAAATCAGTGATTTGATTTTCATTGATGAGTTCATACACCCTGAAGGGTTGGCCGATGAAAAGAAAAATCTAATCACAAGTTCACAATCGCTCTCTACTTGTTAAAATCTATTCACTGCTTCAGAAGAGGACGAAGAATGACTTTATCTTACATAAGAAAAATAAATTAATGAATAGAATTGAAAAGATACAAATTGAATAGTAGTGCATTGCATTGCATTGCAAAGCGGCGAACGATACAATCACAATTAATTTTTTTCTGCTTTAAAATGTCAATAGCGTGTGAACATCTTCACATGTAAAAGCTTCACATAGTAAAGGATTATGTTGAGTAGACACCAATACAATCGCAAGCAGTTGCTTTTGAATCGATTGATATTGATAATTAAGTTAATTCGATAGTCTTTGCGCTTCACTTCTTTATCTTCGTCGTAATCTCTGCTCTGCTCGGGTTTAATTGAAAAATTTAACTTGACCGTTCGTTCGTTCATTCATTGGATTTTGAAAGCCACGAGACTTACGTAGAGAGAGAGACTTGGCGACAGTTGAGCTATGATTATATGATTATTATTATGGATTAGTGCATAGCGCACCGCCTTTTTCAGACATTCACAATACTGTATTTTTTCGAAAATTTCTCACGCTGTCGTTCGTCACTTTTTGCTCGCTGAATAGTCAATGAATGCGACGATAAAGTGAAGACGAAGAGGTGTCACATTTCATGATTGATTGTCCGATAAGGGAAAATACATAATAGAATTATTTGTAGCTGCATTCTCTTTAAAGACATTCTACTAATTTAGAAGAATTAATGGGATTTTACTTAACTTGATTTTAAACTTTATTTTTTTTGCAGTAGTAGCAGCTCGAAGAATTGCCTTTCAATGAAGTCGACAGTGGCAAAGCGAGCGATCTTCACACCTGATGAATGTGAAAAATCCCTTCCTTTCATTTGTGAACAGGTAATAAAACAAAGTTGCACAAATGCCGTAAAAAAGACAAAACCTATTGCACATGCACATTAACATAGGCAAATCCTTTGTGCTGCCAGAAAATGCAATTATAGAAAGCCTTATATGTGAATGAAGTGACGAGTAATGCTACACAGAAGATTACAATCTCTGAAAAATGGAGACTTCATAAAAATGTTTGAAAAATATCCAAGGTTGATTTTCTCATAGTTAAACGAAGATTCATGGCGATATTGATAATGAAATCGCTTATGAATAATATGATGATTATGAAATATTGAAATTCCGAATTTTCTTTATAAACAAACTTATCTTTTCTAATGCCATCAATTTTATCGTTATCTTTTATGAAGGTTCGCTGTTTGTATTACAACTATCCAGTTACACAATTCCCAGATCCCAACGACCTCAGATCTGACATTGAAGAAGGTGTTGGGGTCACTCAGTCTGAAGCTGAGTCCCGGTAAGGTTGCAACGGGTAAGGACGACATTAGCGATGACAATTCTGCAGCAATTTTACATTCTTGTTTTCTTTTATTAACTTTCTTCTCACCTCACTAACCAAAAAATGCACGCTTCTTAATTAATAACACTGTATTAACACCATTAATATTTTTATAATCGCATCCTTATTGATGCCTTGAGAATATGAATAAGGATGAAAATTTTTCGGATTCTTTCACGACTTGACAATGCACGTTTACTTTTGCGGTGAGCAAACATGCACGAATCACGTAGCATCTTTATTCGCACTAAACAATTACCAATGATTGCTGCACAACTAACTCATTTCCGCTGTTGCCGTCCTTCTTTATTAACATTTAACACCTTTATTCAATTTATTGTTTACTTTGCAATTTACTTTTATATTACGAGCAATTAATGTTTATATTTATGGTTTGAAAATTTTGCTTTCTTCTGTATTTACTTCTTCAGAGCCAACTTTAACTTTATTCTCAATGAAAAGCTCCGGACTCAAAATTACATCTCAGCAGCCACAACCTCTCGAATCAATGCAAATACACTTAGGTTAGCTCAACTAGCATCCCAAAATACGCGAAAAGCAGATCCCAGCAAAATTCAGCGTCGGATTACACTCCGACCGGTCTCCTCCACCTTCCCGTATACGGCCACAGACTATGTCAACTCATTTTACAAGTATAAGGACTACTCAGCAACCAGTACTGATCGACCTTCGTTCAAAAAGACCACTCGTGATTCACTCTGGAGCCCTTGGCCAAGTCTAACCGACACCTTGATGAATCGAAACACCAAATACACGACAACTCCAGGTTCAACGGCATCAACAAAGACTTCTGGTGGCAGCGGCAGTGTTACTGCCACAATTCATAAAACCACTCCATCATCATCCATAAGAAGCACCAGGAATGTGACTTATGTCACTTCAACCGCTTTGACTCCTTCCTCCAAGTCCACTGTGGCCATAACATCCAGAACAACTGTGAAATCCCCAGTGACCACGATCATCGACCCTCTGAAACACATTAACAGTCGAAGACGAGCGAATCTAGAAATTGTCAAAATCAAAGCGACGGAAAGGAGCACGGGTAAAAATTCAGTGACCTCAACGGTGCCATATTCCGGGGAAAAGGATTCTAGCGGAACGACCACATTTGAAGTTATTTATTCTAGAAGAGGTCCTAACTTCCGGAAGGCAACAAGAAGCAGTAGCGAAGAGGATGAACAGGGGCATACTGAGATTACCACATTGGACCCGAATCAAATCGTGTTTGATGATGAGAAAAACAATGAAGGGGGTGAGGTGAATGATGAAGATTTGGTCATTCGGGATTCAGAGGCAAGCACAAATATTGGCGTCACGGAACCCATGTTTTTCCAGGGGAATGGCATTCGTCGCCCTGATACAATGTCTGCATTAAGAGCGATTGGTATTCCTGGGAGGTCAAATTCAGTTTCAGGTCAAACCAGGCGAAGAAGTGATGTGGGCGGACGATACATTGTAATAGACAGGAAAAATGGAAAATCCAAGCAAGAGAGCAGTGACAAAAATCCTAGTACTTTGAGACAACAAATGCAACATTTTCAGAGAAAAGCAATCAGAAATCAAAATTTGGCCAGGAGTCTGGCATTCTCGACCTCCAAATCCAATGCGACACGAACACAAAGTAGCAAAGGAAGAACGAGAAATAGTAACTTTTTAGCGGAAAGCAGGAGTGTCAGCGTGATTGCAAACACAGGTCCAACAAAAATTGCACTTCGGGCCAAGACTGAAGTATAGAACGAAGTCCGCATCTCAGCAATAAGATTTGTTTAATAGCAGAAATTAGAAACAAAAACTTCTCAACCTTTCCACCGAGCCAAATGAATGAAATCGTGATGATTTCGATTTCGGGTATTTAATTTATTTTTCCTAACAAATTAACGTAATGCAATTTATTTATTAAATGTGGTACAATTTTCCTGTAACAAGTAGACAAACAAATACGCTAAACTTTTTGAATGTCGATTTTTCACTGGTTGCTGTTTAGTTTTTATTAGATTTAAGATAATACTCTTGACAAACTACTTTACTGGAGGAGACTTTATATACCCATAAATATGTTAATTATGAAATCACAAAGGTTATACATAACCTCTCTACTGTTAAAGATTAGCAATGCATTTTTGTAGTAATTTAATAATTGTACTTTTTCTCATGTAATAATGGTAATCAATAAATATTTTAAGGAATAATAAAAATCAATTGATAATAATCTTTTGGGCTGACTACTAAATTCCAACTTGTTTAAAATTCATTGATTTACATTTCATTGAACTGATCATAACAGCCAAGACGCCACAAATATTGTTTAACCCTCCAACAACAAAATACACCTACTGTATTTTATGTATGTGTAGTCCCACTAGCTAGACTCTAGAAAAAAATAAGCAGATTTATTTAGTTGTTTATAAAATAGTGAGCCAACAATTACTTTTGAATATGATCTTCACTATTTTGATTATGACTCAACCTGCATATGAATCTAAAACATACCACCCACGCGTTTTTAGGTATTTTCCCTAATTTTAGGTATTATGTAAATAGAAAAAGGTCTTTTTGATAGATATGCACACACACGTATATTATACAAACTCCGTTTCTTTCTTATTACCAATTCAAACAATCTTTTCTCAGCATCTGTACAAAAGTCATATGGCAGAGTTTTGCAATGTAAGACTTTATGACGTCGACGTGCAACAAGAATCTGTGTACACATTTTGAAGTATTTATAATAACTGTATAGTACTATTTACTATAGTGCACTAAAACGTGATGATAAGATATTATCAATGTTTAATCCAGTTACAGTTTACAGTCACATATATTTAATTTACTATAAGATTGTTGGTTGTTGTTCCTCTACTTGTGAGACTTGTGGTGACCAGCTTTTTTGTTGGTTTCGAAGTTAGTTGGTTGAGTTTTAAAAGCAGATAAAGATACATTTTCGGTGATATATTTCATCGGTGAAAGTTAACAACAGTTTTGAATAATTTAATCGAACTTCGATTATCGAAGTCAGGTGGTAAAAATGGTGTCACGAAATTTGACAGAAGTGTTTATTTTAATGAGAAACAACTCGATACAGAGTCGGCAGTTGTACAATGAACAGGTCGGAAATAATAACTTGTCTTTACGTTAATTAATTTATCAGTTATTTTATTATGTATTAGTGTATTATCGCCGTTAAAGAATCCTCCTTGAAACGAAAATTTGGGTGATTTTAACCACAGAATCCTGACGTGGCGTCTGACCGAGTAGCACTGATTAAGAAAGGACCTTTGGTGGTAGAAGAAGATATTGAATTGGGGAGTGGTCGTGGGGAGGGATTCAGGACTTCACCACCGCCATGGATTGACGATTTAGAAGATATCCGGTATAATTGCACACTAATCACACAGAAAATGAGGGAGCTGGACAATCTCCAGAACAAGCATGTCCAACGACCTACATTCGATGATGACGCCACAACTGAATTGCAGATTGAAGAAGTTACTCAAACAGTAACACGGGTACTTGTATATTATAATAATAATCCTTTAATAAGATATGTTGGCTAAAATGTATATTTAATTAATAATAAATCTGTATTATTTTTAAAGCTGTTTGGAAATTGCCACAGGATAGTGACACAAATGCATGGTAAAGGAATCCGATCAACATGGAGTGAGAAGAGATTGAAGGAAAATGTCATAAAGTCAGTTATTACTAGTCTCCGGGAGCTCTCGGCTAATTTTCGTGGAAGCCAGGGCTGTTATTTGAGAAGTAATTGTTATTAATGAATTAACTAGTTTGTGTGACTATCATATGTAAAGTGTTGTGTTATGCTGTATTGTTTTCTTCTACTCCACCATAATGTGTCTTAACAATCGTTAAAATATATTTTGTTTACCTGAGTTTAGAAATTACGGCAAGGGAAGAGATGTCCAGTCGTTACTTTGAAATTCCGGATCTGATGGATGACAGCGGTCCGTACAGTTATGACCAGGACTTTTTGGTGTCTGAGGTAAATTAAATATGAATATTCGTCGGAGTGCAGTAAGGCAAATTTTAACATTTCAGAGTTAATTAATATTTGTAATATTAATATTTCATGTTAAAAGTTAAAAGTTGGAGGTGACAAACAACAGGAATGGACACAACAGCAATTATTAGCGCTGGAGGAAGATAATATCGTGCTACAAGAAAGAGAGAGGGAGGTGCAACAAGTCGTGAAATCAATCATGGATTTGAATACCATTTTTCGGGACCTGGCGTCAATGGTTCAAGAACAAGGAGGAGTTATCGACAGAATTGATTACAATGTGGAAAATACTCACTACAAAGTAGAGGAAGGAGTGAAGCACCTCCAGAAAGCTGCCAATTACCAAAAGAGAAATCGGAAATGTGTTTGTCTTGTATCAACTGTAATTTTAACTGTCCTATTTATAATTTTGTTGGTTGGTCTGACATAAACCCGTGAAACTGAAATCAGGTCATTTCGAATCAGCCTGATTTGTGAAACTTGTCGTTTTAAACCATTTTGCTTGAAGTACATAAATAAACGCACTCGCACTTCCTCTTTAACGTTTTCATGTCATTCCATGTCAGTCAGTTTATTGATATTATTAGTTTGTATTCTGCAGTTTTATGCAATTCCATTACTGTTATGAAATTAATGTTATTCGTTACCTACAATGTACCTATTGTGATGATTAAAAAAGTTAGATGTCGATGTCAGTGTAAGTTATTGTTGTGGTTTGATAACTAGCTTAAGTTTGTATTTAACATTTTATTTTTACTTAAAATTAATTGCAATTCGTAATTGTTGTATTTACTTTATTTGAATCTTACTTAATTTAAATTAAAGCATCAATCTGAGAAAAGCATAATTTTTGTCAGAAACTTGAAACTTTGCCTAAGCCTTTGCTGACTAAATTATTCATTACATACTTAATTCAAGAGCATAAATGCTGCTGTCGTATGACATTCAAAACATGCAAAAGTGATGTCTACCTTACGAACAAATCCTTAAAAATATATATGCAAAAAGCGTAACTTTCATAGATCTTCAATCAAACGTAACCTGTCTAGAGTTTTCGGTTTTGTTTGTAAGTGGCTGAATACGGGAATAAGAGAGCCATGCATGGCTATAATCTCCTAGTCTATATGGAAAATTGTTCAGCAGTGACCAGTGTAAGTCAGTTACTATCACATGGATCCACATTCCCAAATCTAATTTATTTACATCTTTTTAAAGTTGCTACATCAGTGATCATCACACCACATATACACAATGTAAATGAAGCAAAGCGAAAAAGTGAAATGCTCGCATTTGCTCGCATTCATTGCATATTGCTGTGAGTTGAGTTTTGAGTTGAGATTTATTTATGGGCATATGAAGATTTTCCACATATCAGGCGCGTCCGCACCCCGGTATAAAAAGGAGATTTGTCGGTTGAAGTGAGACACAGTTGTTCATTTCGCCTCTGACATTTTCCATAATGTCAGATGGCGATTACCTAACCTAACCTTTAACTTTTTGGGTTTTGTCCAATTGTTTTTCCCTTGTAAAACAAATTGAAGATGAGCAATTTCGGCATTTTGCTAAAACGGCCCCTTCACATTTCAGTTCATCTGATTATTTTGTAGAAAGAAGTGTTAAGGTAGAAGCTTCGCATTCCCTTAACATGAAATATTCTGTGATGAGGGTCAAAGGTGACGTGTCCACATTAAAATGTACTAGAGCTGATTTATGGGACTTTTTCATTATTTCTATTGAATTAGTCTTTATCAGCCAAGTACGACAAACACACATTTAAATAATATTAATTTAACACTTATTTATTTTTTTATTTGTTACTTTATACTTTTGGAAATCTTTCAAAGTAAAATCCACTTTCTTGTTTGCCCCAATTGGGAAAATAAAATTTTGTCAATTTGTTGTTTCGTCCATTTGAGGCTGAACTGCTCGGCCCGACTTTGAATTTTGGCAGCGAGAGCTGTGCCTCTCTAGGAATAGTACCATTTAAACTGATGAAACTTAACGTTCCATTTCCCCACGTTGTTCCTGAACTTGCTCCATCATTCCGAAAAATGTAGGATGGTTCGACCTTCCACAATTTCTCACTCGCACTTTCCTTCTCGTCCATTCTTAACTCCCGAATATAGAGTGCCAATGTCACAACATAAAAAGAAATGAACATGAGCCTTCCTAAAACCATCAGGGTGAAGTTCAAAGTTGTAAAGGACGCTGGGTAGAAGGTCGACTGGATTCCAAAGGCGGCCGCTTCTATCATCAGAAATATGCCTGCAGACCATTCTATTATTTGCCTCCATTCCTAAATCAAATAGAACGAAATTGATGTTTTAAATCGGGGGTTTCCTGTTTAGGACAGAAATGTATGTTCTTTACATAATTGTTTACGGTATTATGTACCTTTTCAATTCCTCTGAAAATCAAGAGAGCTGTGACCAATGAACTGACGTAGTAGGAGAATTTGCATACTAGGTCGGATGCATCTTCTAATGGCTACGTTTAGGCATATATACAATTGTATTCAATTATTTTTTATAATTATGAAACCTTCTAAAGTTGAAAGTTTCAGCTAAAGCTTACTTCATCCAAATGCATTTCATAAGGAAAGGTCGACTCCATAAAGTATGACCTAAAAAGAATATTCTTTGCTACAAGGCTGATGAGTTTGTAGACTGTGTCATACTGAAAATATGAAGACATAAAACATTACATGTCAGAGACTCAATATAGATTTTAAGCCAAATAAACATATAATAATTGAGAATCTTTGTAATTTGCATATGATGTACATATTTTTGAGTTTTTTATCTAGTACCAACATTATGAACGCTCGCAAAGAAGAATGAAGCCGAACGGAATTGAACTATAACAAGGTTAATATAAGTTGTTATCACCTTAAGTAAATCAAATAATTAAAATAATTAGTTAAATATTGAGTACCTCGGTGAATGCAAAGACACCAGCAGCACTCTGTGCACATGCTTCTTATGAATAAACTCAACTCATATGCAAATAAGTCATGCAGAGTCGATTGGTAGAAGCCACTAAAAGCCTTACTAAAACACAAGGTCACTCAACTCCAGGAAACTGATTTAAATAAGTGGACAAGTCACTACTGGAGCTACATTTCACACTCAAATTAAAAATTAACTTTGGTTACAGCGTTTAGTAAATTCACACATTACCGACACCGACCACTGCTCACACAAATTGAGCCAAGTGCCAAATCAGTAGGTAAAACTCTAAATCTCTTTTCTTGAAGGAAAGAGAAGGAATTTTAAACACTGTTCATGTAATAGAAGTGATTAAGGAATGATGAATGCTATTGAAAACTGCTGAAGTGGGAACGCCAGAAGCAAAAAAACATGTAGGTACATGAAATTGTATGTAAAGTATAAATTCTTCAAAATTTGACTCGCCAACAGAAACAAGCCGATTGTTTTCCGATTCAAACATTCATCTTCATCATCATATCATACTTTATTAGGTTATTTCAATTTCTCTTCGCTAAATGAAAGCATCATATTTTGCTTTATTCCTTATTCCGCTTTGTTATAAAAATCGCCTGAAAGTAACAAGTGCTAGATGCTTATATTATGCAGATTTGCAGATTATCGCCACTTTTTGAACACAGTGAGAAATTCATAACTACCTATCAGCATACGCATATTTAAAAATTATGATGATCGTACGTTCACACACGGACGTATGTATTCTAAGATGATGAACTATACAACAACCAAAAGAATCATTACCATTGACAGGTGAGATGTGCCTTCGGCCCAACCCTTTGCGATCCTTCATTGCTGATTATTTAATAGTACGTTATGGTCAACTGAACTATCTCTTTCGTATTGTATTTCTTACACACAAAGTGGTGAGCCTTTGATGATAAACTATCCCAATGAACTTTACCTCACCCCTCGTTTTTTGGCACATCAAAGTAATCTTTTTAAAAATCGCTCTCGATCTTCCAATTATTTTCTATTATTCTTATGCTGATTTCCGGTTACGGTTACGGTTATGATGTGACTTCAAATCAAGTACCGTAGAAAGAATATTATGGCAAGTAAAATCGTTATCCTATCGGTAATCACATATTCACTAAGGATAAAAAGATTTTTTGTTGTTTTTTCTGATTACTCAGATACGATGTGTTACGTTACAAATAGAGCAGACTTGGGAACACCATTAAGATGTAATTTTATGTTTAACACGTTTTTGGCTTTTACGATAATAAATAGCGACATTTATCTCAAGAATAAATTCATTTAATTCTTCTGCTTTGTTTTTAGACAAGGTGCCAACTATAATTCAACCATTACAGGCTTGACAATTAATAATAAAAGTGAATTGAATCTTGTCGACTTGAGATTGATCATTTAAAATTAGAATCCGCTTCAGTTTCATTATATCAGAGACAGGCGACACACCATCTGCATCAATAAAAAAACAAACTCCTCAGTTACTAGTATTTTTCTTTCTGAAGATTGCAAAAAGTCTGTGTTGATCTCCACGTTTGAGAATTAGAATTTGATTCTTTTGAAAAAGGAAGTAAAACCGTAGTAGCGCATGACGCACTCGCACGGCGGTAGTGGCAGCTCATTAAGCACTTTCTATATCGCATTGGTAATGGTAATAATCTAATTATCTAATCTGAATGTGCATGTAGCCAGTAACCAGTGCTTATCATTGATAATTGCGCAGAGTAGGTAGTTATTATATATGGTTATTGTTATTATATTATGCATGAAATGTAAGAAGTCGAGGATCGATGTAATATTCCGTGTGGGTTACAGATCAAAGGGCACACAATGATTTGAAAGTAACTTGAGTATGTGAGAATAGAAATTTCAGACTCCATTTTGTAGCATATTAGCTTGGCATATTGAGTTCAGGCTCAAACGGCCAGAAAACCGAGTAGTTGAACATGGTAAAATTATAAGTTCTCATTTTATTGCATACACACGCAAACTGCTTGCCACTGGTTTTTTAAAACATTACACTTTTGGGTTTTCTCAATTTTATAAAGATACAACTGCATTCATCGTAAAGGGTGTTTGTTAAAGATGTATAATATTTAGCATGATTTCTTACGAATAAAATTGATGTCCGTATTTAGTTTCAGTTGAAGTTAGATTGGTTTTTTTAATTTTCATGAAATTATTTAATCTGAATCTGAATTCGGTGATTCAAAGAATGTATGTATAATTCAAAAAATATGAAGTTATGAATTTAATTTTTATGCGTCTCTAATTTCTCAAGTTGATTATCTTTAGGTATTTTGTATATATGTATATAATTTTGCAAAGAGCTATGCCAAGTAAAGTTTGAAATGGTTTGTGTGTTTTTACCTTGAAAAAGTAAAGGTTTTGTGAAAAGTAAAAATTTAGGTTTGCAGTTTACATTAAAGTGATGTGCCAATTATTCTTGCTACAAAAGAGCTTTATTAATACATAACTACTAAACACAATCTTAAACAATTTAACCCTCTAAGGTTGTATAATACATAAAAATTGTAAACGTTAATTTTGCGGCTTATTATTGACAGCAAATTCAACTTGTAAATGCTTTCGGAAACTAAATGTAATTTTGGAAATTCATTAGCTTTTTAATAATAAGTTAGGGAGAGTTAAATGTCTTTCAGAATTAATTTTCAATCGAGAGCTAAACAATTAATAACTCCCAGATGAACTTAGCACAACACTGCACTGGTTTAAACTAATGTTTGCCCTTAATTCGCCATATATGAAATGTCTAGTTTATAGCTTATGGTGACTGCTTTGCAGACAGAACAAACAAAACAACGATCCTTGCTCAGGGACGGAAGTCAATGTCAATGTCAAGGCTTGGTTTGGACTGGGGCAAATCGATAACAATAACAATAACAATGTATCGGACTAACAATGTTAGTAACAGTGTACAATGTATCTTTATGAGTCCTTTCCGGAATACAGGATTAGTAGGATTACCAATGAATGATATGGCAGTTTAATGAACTCAGCATTGAAATTGAAATCTTAAGACAAATTAATTGATCCGTCAGCAGTGATCACTAACTGTTCACAAGCAGATCACATGCTTACGAGTTCCTCATGTTTCACAACAAGCAACTATGCGAGATGTTTTGAGCTAATTTTATATTATGATTCAAACATAGGGACTGGGAAACCCTTCGCTTCACACTGACCTTGTTTGCACAAACATCATGAACCCTTTTTTGCACCCTTAAACTCATACTTTACGGACGGAAGCTGGCATATGTACATATTACAAAAGGGTGTTGTCGTAGGTCATTTATTATTATGCACCTTGTTTGAGGTAGGGAGTTTTTATTCTCACGACGTCAACGGGCCAATGGCTCTTTACTCTCTGGAATTCTGCATGCATTATGAATTCTTCTGGAAAATAACTACCGAAGTGTCCTCTTAAACAAATGGGATGCATTTCAATTATACAGCTCTTTTATGGGTCTCATGTTTTTCACAAGAAAATAACAATCTCCATCAATAGATTTCCGTTTAACTTCAAGTAAACAGGTTTAGTTACAGGTAAACTGAAAATCGCCATTTTTGTATAAATACCCGATGCTGCTTTGTGAAAAACCATCAGATGTCGAGTTTGAGTTTTATCTTCAACAACGAGTAACACATGTGACATGTTAAAAGTGTCACGGTTCCAACCCCATTTCAAGATATCTCTTACAATAACTTACATTTAACAGAAATTCAAATAACCGGCGGAAAATCATTTCAGATTCCGAACTTTCATTCAAAATGATGCCTGTAAGTTCCCCGAAACATTAATTTCCGGAAATCATTGCAACCTTAAGTGTTCGTATTTGATCTAAAAATCTTAAAAATATTTACTGTACCTTTTTAGTTTTCCATCCTCGCTCTCTTTGTCGTTGGAGTGGCTTCCAGTGCAGCGCAAGTCACCCCATTGAGGGCTCTTGGAGGAGTCTCCCTCCGCGATTTCGGATCGGAAGCCCCAAAAAGAATTATTCCTATCACCCGATTCTCTCATGACATCCGAGGCTCCATCTCCGATGACCTGGCGTATTCTACTGGAAACGGGATTAACGTAGAAGACCACACCCACCTTGAAAGAGGAAACGGAGGCGTCTTTGAAGACGAAAACGGCCAGCTAGTCCGGTCGGACGTCGTTCTCGAAAAGAATGGTGGATTCAGTTACACCACTCCCGAAGGCATCCCAATCCAATTGGTCTGGGTCGCCGACGAAAACGGATTCCGTGCCTCGGGTGACCATCTTCCAAGACCCGTAGAAATGCCTGCTGAACACGCCGAAGCTCACCGCATCGCCTTAGCTCGTGCTCAACCCGTACGAGGAGACAGCGAGTTTGGCAGCCCGGGTTTTTCCCAAGCTCCTCTCGATGCACAACAAGTACCAGCTTCCTTCGGTGGCCGTCGAGTCCAGCCATCTTCAGGTTTCGCCGCATCTCCTGATACCTTGTCCCGATTTCCATCAGCTCAACTTCCTGCTCAAGTCGTGCTCCGATCTCCAGTAGGGCAAGGTCAACTAGGCCAATTCCCCGGTCAGTTCATCGTCCGATCTCCTTCAGGCGAGTCTGCTGGTCAGTTAGGTCTTCCATCTCCAGGCGCTCAATTCGAAGGCCAAGATCCAACCGTGATCCAATCCCCAGATTCAATCCTCAGATCCTCACCATCTCAATCCTCCTCTTATTAAAGCCATTCACCTCACCTCCCAATCCTGATACTGTGATACTAAATTACCTATATGATAATTGTTACAATAAAAATTTTTGTAGAAAAGAATTTGAACATTTTTGAGAATGACACTTCATTACTGCCTACATGCTTTCTTATTATGTATAACACAAACTGTCGCGGTCCGGTCGTATGAACTATGAATTTGGAATGGACAGACGCTTATTTTTCATCCTGCATTCATTAGCTTTCTTATTGTGTACATGTTGCATCAGTAGACGTTCAATGAATTATTGCTCAATAGATTGTGAATGACTCAGTTGTCGACTGGTTGTCCATTTTAAGCTTTCCTAAAGTTAAAAGTAATTACTATTTTACCTATGTTATGACTAATGCACATAAGTGACTCGTAAAGAATTCATTTAGTAAATACATTTAGCACAAACAAAACCAGTCTTTTAAGGTTGAAAAGGATTTTAAAAAGGCCAATTGAAAAAGTTCATACGCCTTGTGTAGAGTAGAGTCAAAGTCATAATCAATGTGGCAACATTTCTTCAAATGAAATCTCAATTTGCCCTTGTGTCTTTTGACCCCCTGCAGCTCCGGAAGTAAAGGCAGTGAGAACCTGTACCATCTTACGAAGTATGTATATTTAAAAAAATAAAATAAAATGGAATAATGGACATGGAAAAATGGAAAAATGTCAAAACTATCATTGAGTACATTAGGGGTAAATTGAAACACTTTATATATATATGTATATATACGGCACGACG
>VYYJ01003253.1:0-17313 GCA_021029165.1 Cyphoderus albinus | reverse complement strand
TATTAGAAATAAACACGGAAGGAAATTCTATGTTATAAAGTGTTGTAATGCAATGCATCATTTTGTCCAATACCATTTAGCCAAAATAAACGGCAACACTAGGGTAAATGGTGATTATAGCTGAATTCTACGCATAAAATTACCTATAAAACACTGGCTCAAATTTCAAAAACGGATTACCCACTCCGTCACAATCCTCGTTAGTCAAAGCAAAAAGTTGACTTTCGCTAGCGAAGAGGAAAAAAGTAGACAATAAAAAATAATATCGTCGAAAGAAAGAGAAGAAACCACCAATGAACCAAGAGCACATATGCTCCTTGTGCATTTTTCATAATAAGGGGAACGCGAACAGCAGGAAAAGTGCAGCACAGCCGTAGAGGGCGAGTTTTAGAGTAGTGCCACTAGCCAGCAGCCAGCCATTTTCTCTCTTTTCAACTCAAATAAGCTAATTCAATTCTGCAAGAAACACCATAAAAAAGTTTTCTTGCTTTTTGTTTTTTTTCTCCTTTCTTCCAAAATATGTACGCATATAAAGGATAAAGATAAAGTAGGAGAGTATTATGATATGATATGATATGTAATAATATTGAACCGTTGGCTTGCGGAATATTTTTTTCTTGTTTGTGTTTGCTTGCGAGGCTTGTTACAAAAAATGAAATGATATCATGGATATGTGGATGAGAAGAATTTACTCTTCTCTGATATCATAATAGGCGTGTGTATAAAGAAGGATCTGTATCGTCTCCACTTTTACTTTCTTTTCTTTCACTCCTCAACTCACTCGCCCTTTGCTCTTTTTCTCACACTTTTTCTTTTTCAAACTCGGATAGATACTTTTTTCCTTGGTTGGTCGGTCGGTTGGTCGTCTTCTACTTGTTTTCGGTTGTTGTTCTTGGTCGTTTCATTTTTTCCACCAGTTTATGTCCCTTTTCGTCTTGTTGTTTCGCCAACGCACGAAGAGAGAGAGAGAGTTGGAAAGCAATGTAATTCTTTTTAGTGTCATTTTCCTCGAGAATCCCTCTTGTCTTCCCTTTATTGTCTAGAAAAGCCAAAGTAACGTGAAGTGAAGAAAAAAGTGCTACGTCTGCATCACTGCTCTGCGTGCATCTTTTTTTCTCTTTCTTTGAATCTTCTTTGCATGGATGCTTTTTTATCCTCCTCCTATATATGTGTTTGCTGAGCAGAGCAAAGTAAGGAATAAAATGGAAATAACCAAACTGCCCTTTTGCCTCCTCCGTTTTTTATGTAGTATTTACTGGAAAAACTCTCCCGTCCCTTGTTCGTAGACTCCAAAACAATATGAGATGAGAACACAAATTTCTCCCCTTTTCTCATATGCTTCATTCACTCTCTCTCTCTCTCACTCGTCCATTTTCTCCACAACGACTACTTACTTTTTTTCTCTCTCTGGATATTCCCAGAAGACGGTGGAGCACAAAAGAGAATGAATGTCCAGGATGATGCTATTTGGAGATTCCGATCCCATTCCATTACATTACATTACATCACATTACAGTACATTGCACGCACGAGCTACTACTACAAACAAACAACTGCATCTCAAACTCTCCGGATCAGATCACTGGAGAGAAGAAGAAAAAATTATATCCACTTATACATATACATATACATTTTCTTATATTCCTTCCTGTCTATCCACTGGAGAAAAACGGAAAAAGGCAAAAAAAAATGTTATTTTTCCCTTATTTTATTTTATTTTATTTTTATTATTGTGTCTGGAACTCGATTTCCCATTTCCCCGTGTTTTTCCTTGTTTCCTACTTCTTGGAGCTGCAGCTGAAAAAAAGAAATGTCATCATGTCATTTTATTGTAGCCTTTCTTTTTACTGCTGGACAATATAATAATACAGAGCAGAGTGGCAATCCTCTTCTGCGCTGCCTGCTCGCTCCACGTACATAGAAAATGCACACTTTTTGTCAATACGGTCACAATAAGTAAGCATTACGCTCGAGCTGGAATACCACTGGAGAAGGCAATAACAATAAAAAACGAACCGAACCCACAAAAACGAAACGAGTCTCTCTCTCTCAAGTTTTCCATCTTGTTTTCCCTTTTCTTTTCTCTCTGGATACTACAGTGGCGGTTCGGGATCATCATAGGATTCAGCAATGTAAATACATATTTATAGCGATATTTACCAGTTGGAATGTGATGTAAATTTGCGTCTCTCTCTTTGCCAGCTATTATACCTACCTAAATAAAACTTACTTGGCTATCCATTTCACTCTGCGGACAAATCCTATTTTTCTTGTGTTTTTTTTTGTTTTCCTCCATCCATCCATCCATCCTCCACACTTACCTAAGTTAAGTATCGAGTTGCTCCCATTCCGTGAATGAGATGAGACGGCCACAAGGGAAATAGTATTTGTACACTATTGTATTGTATTGTAATGTAATGTGGATATGGAACAAAACCAGCCATACCATAGTGAAAGACAAGGCTAAAAGCTAGGCCAAGATTCAAGATTATTACTGACGTCATTCCCAACTTCAACTTCTACCGGAGTGTCAAAAAAGTGAATTGTTACTTTCTGCCACTCATCGCCAATTCAGTGCAAAATCAATTTTATTCTAACATAAGTACAGATGAGATTTAGGATTTAGGAATTTTTTAGTCCTCACTTTGCAAAGGTCCGAATTTCATTCATGCTGAATTTATGCTATGCTTCGGCTATTGCGTTTCTTCAGCCTTTTAATGCAGGTATCAAGCATTGATTTAATATTGAGAGAAAGGCCAAAACGAGTTGAAAGAGTAAAGCAAAGCCAGGCAAAAAGCATTTATTGAGGTTTTTAATACTGCACCAAAAACGGACCCGAGTTTTATTGTTATGAATATTTAATAGAATGTTTGGTCGCAGTAACAGCATCAGCAACAACAGAATGCAGAAACAGAGAAACGGACAGTTACTATTTAACTATTTTATTTTATTTCATGTTGCAGCAGTATAACGACTTGTGTCGTCTGTGTGTGTGTGTGAATGAGACAGCGAATGCACATTTTGCACATACGATATTTACCTTAAGCTCAGCTATACTAACAGATGAAATCACAAGTTAAAGTTGCATGAATTTTAGGTACTGAACACCTTGGTTCATATTGATATGAATTGAAAACGGACACATACAATCGTTGAGTGAGTTATAATTTTTGAGGCTGATATTAAATACATACATTATATTATATACTGCTACTGGAAAGGAGAGAAATAATAAGTGAGACTGGGGCGAAGCAGCAGATTAAAAATACTGCGGTGTACTCGGAAATGGTGTAGAAAATGAAAGCACATTTACGTTATTCTCATCCATTTTGTGTGTCCACCAGACTCGAGTAGAAGAGTGGAAAATGCGAAGTGTGTGAAACGACGAGGAATGAATTGAGACTGAGTTGAAGTTGAGAAGAGATTATTATTATTATTATTTTGTGTCGCACCACCACCACCACCGGTCATAATCTAAAGGTATGACACGGCATTGGCAGGGAAATGGAAAGCAAAGACAAGTCGCTTTTATTATACTCTGCTCGCTGAAAGTAAATCGCAATCGGAATGCGTTCCGTGTAATCTGAGCAGAGTATTTAAAGTAAGTAAAAAGGGAAAAAAGAACGGTGAGACAAAACGAGAGGAAACGAAAAAGGGTTGCGTTTAGCGGAGCCTTAGCATTATGTAGCTCCATGATCACGATCACAATCACGATCATGATATGATGCACATTATTATTTTAATGTATGCACATAAATATAGGAAATATAAATACATTGATAACATTTTATTCCATTTTACATTTCCACTCTCCGTCCTCTCCATCTCCATTCCATGAATGTATGTAAATAAGAATTTTTTATGTTTTTGTGGACGGATGGCATAAAATGTAAAAACGGATCGATGTTTGTGCATCTGCTTTTCTCCTCTTTTATCTCCTTACTTACTCCACGTTCACCTCTGTTCACCGTTCTCGCTAATGTTTTCAAAATCAGCCTGATTACTACTACAACGTTTCCCTGCTTTGCTTGTGAGCCAAATGTGTTTGTGTGTGCCTGTTTTTATCTTTAGTTATGTGGAGGCATGCATCTTTTATTCCATTGTAAAAAGAGACTGAAGAGGTCGAAAATAATGATAATGGGACGTGGACACATGTGTGCATAAATTTTCAACCTCATTTGCATACGTAATGTCAAATCCGGCTGTGTAATTCTTCTCTCTTCACCACACATCACATCACGTCGCGTCGCCTCGCTCGTTCTCAATCTCAAATCTCAGCTCAGTCCGTAGCTCGCTCGTTTCTACGGAATATAAAGACTCCCATCCTTCACCGTTTCTCCCAAAGTCTCATTCCTTCAAACGAAATATACTGGGATGAATGAGGTGATGTGATGCGATCTTTTGCTCCCCTTCAACCAAATACAATATTTTACAGAGTTCCTCTTGTCTTTGCAATGTCGTGTTGCTTTGCTTTGCCTCGTTTCATTGAGAGAAACCGAATTTTAAATAATCAATCCATAATACATGCAAAACTGCAAACGCACTCGATTTTCTTTAATTTCTCTCCTAAGTGTCAAACAAATCTAATGGGACATTACGAATCACGCCCATGTCTTTTCTCTATATAAAACGCATCTAATTACAAGATCAATACAACATTAATAAACTAAATAAGCTCTGCATAATTTTTAATTTCTTAATTAATTCAATTATCTGCACGCTCTCCCATTCTAAAAAAAACTCTGAGTGAGTTGGCTAGCTGCATCAAGCAGCATCAACGAGCCAGCAAGCAAGCAAACAGCAACTGTTGCGTTGCTGTCTCTATTCCCTTAATTAATTAAGTAATTAATTATAATTAACACAGTTCTATTTTTAACCTCTTTAACCTGTCCACTTGAAATGGAAATTTATTTTCTAAAAAGCAAGTTTTTCATATGATGCTATAACAGATTATTCGTAAACATTTTAGGTGCAGTGTAGTAGCTTGTTTGTTGTTTATGAGGTTGAAATTGAAACACTCGAAACTACGAAAGAAAAAATCGCGTCGAAAAAAATGGAGCGTGTGCATAAAAATAGATGGCCTTATGGAGAATGGAAAGAAAGAGAGAAGCGTGCGTCCATTACAGTACAGCAGAGAGCTACTGTTAACGACAATGATGGACTCTGCCCGATGAGATGCGTCTGCCTGCACAAGACATGCCTGCTTTTTTCCGAGAATAAAAAAAAGAAAGAAAGAAAGTGAAAAACATGGACGATGGTTGGTCTCGTCTCTTCTTTCGAAGTTGTGAGTGAGTTGGAGTTGGAAACAAGTTGGAACGAAGCAGAGCAGAGGAAAGGAAAGCAAAGTAGAGAAAAAAGGAGGAAAAAGAAAGAAAGAAAAAAGAAAGGGAGAGAGAGAAAAAAAATCAATAAATTATTCGCCCATGGCCAAGCCAGGCCGAACGAACCACAGAAAAGAGAGTCTTCCAGTATGTAGTAGTAGTAGTAACTAGTAGCACCAGTCATCCATCCGTCTCCCTTTTTCTCTTCTCTGTTCTGGAAATACTGGAACCCCTGGAAAAAAATGTGCTATTCATCCGTCCACATCCATCCAATGAATCCACTCCTATCTCCAATAGATAGATACATTACTTGCACAGCTTACTCGAACTCAGCTTTAGCTTTCCAGACTTTATCCTATCGAGTATATAAAAAATGGAAAGAGCCAGCACTACCAACCACCACCACACCACAAAAAATCCCTTCTAACATTTTTTTCCAAAGAAAAACCTAATAATAGTGAATAATATATTATGGCCAGCATATAGCCTGGTGGTAACAATAGTAATATTATACTTCTTATAAGTCGATATGGCGATGGTGATGCATGGATGTATTATCATGATCGTGTCGGTCGTCGTCATCGTCATCGTCATGCATATCCTTCCTCGTCCGTCCGTCCGTTCGTGCACAACGAAGATGGAATGCATGCATCCAATAATCTATCCATAATAATATCTAATGCTTCTCCAACATTTCCTACTGTTTTTTATTATGGACACACAGAAAACACTGCCGAGATAAAAACCTTTGCTTTGCTACATTGTATTTCTATTATATTATAGTAGGTAGGTAGCTACATTATCTACATTTTTTTCGTTTGCTTTCGCTTGCTGGATTTTTCCTTCCTTCTTCTTGGAGTCTTGGAGTGAGTGAAGCTGGAAACATGATCCCTCTCTTCTCCTCATGAATATCATTATTATTATTGAGTAGTCAGATAGATCCTCCGCACTCACTACTCGCTACTGCAACAAGGCAACATAACAGCAGGAGCGGCAGTGGCTAAAAAAATTATTCCTTTTTCCCTATAATGTCGATGTCAAAGATGTCGATGTGATGTGGACGGTGGTAGGAGAGGAGCTACTCAGGAGATATATGATATTGTATGCAAAATGTGGATTTTATCCTAAAAAGAAGAAGAAGGAGAAAAAAATGGAAGGGAAAGGAAGAAGATGAATATTATTATTATGGTCTGTTTGACTGATGATGGATGAATGATTGGATGGATGGATGGATGGATGGAACAAGGGAAAATGCATACATTAGACAGAAAAAAAGTATACGAAGAAAGACGAGAACTCGCTCTCTCATTTCTTTTTCCCCTCTGTCTACCAAAACAGCCTTATTATTCAAGAAAAAAAAAGAAAAAAGAAGTGCACAAGGTGGATGTGGATGTGTGCGTTATTATTAGCATAACTATGATTCGCCTGAAAAAAACTCTCAGCTCAGCTCATATTTTTTAGAGTATTAAAGCAGAAAACAGCAAGCAGAAAGAAACTGTCATTCCGAATAATGGAATGGTAGTCATAGTCTGAGAATGTAGTGTGTACACACACTCACCAAAATATGCACAGATAGATGGAAAGATAGATACTTTGTAATAGGTTGCTCAAAGATCTACTTACTTACGCAGTACCTGACCCGATGATGATAGAAATGCTCTCAGTTCAGTACTATAGAAACAAAGCAAAGATGCAAGCACATAAGATATGAGGACCTCTGGGAAGGGGCGACGTGCGACACAATTTCCTCCCTTTTATGTACTATTCATTATGCGAGTGTGTGCACTTATTGTATTTAACCTTGGTGTCATATTAATTATCTCGATATGCTACTCACATATATACTTATATTTATGTACCAATAATAATCGATTAATAATAGCCGATTTTATTGATCCATCGATGCCATTGTGATTTTCAATATTTTTTTGTTTCGCCATACGGGAAGCGTGCTCCAACGACTCTCAGAATTTAGTATTGAATTGATTGATTTTCTATTACTGACTGCCACTAGGTATTACACAAGCACCCCAAGAGTTCTCGCTGCTTTGGAAATGCTTTTCAGGAAAAAAACTTCCCGTGTCCGTTCCTTGAATAAAATAAAAATAAAAATTCCGTTCTTTACGTCTTCACATTGAATTAATTTTTTACTTGTTTTATTATGCAAAGGCTCTTATTTTGATCAGTATCTTGCTTGCTCTCCACCTATAAAATAATAAAAGAACAAAGGACGAGAAGAGATAGAAAAAACTTTTCATATCCTATGAAAACGAAATTGAAAAGTAGACTACCCCTTTGCTGCTGCTGTTGCTGTGTGCATGGATTCAGCTTTTGTTTAGGAATGAAGAGCGTTTTTTGCCAGGTTGCACGCATAATTATAATGTTTATCCCTCATAAATAATCATAATCAGATGTACACAAAAGGATTAATAAAAACTGAGAGGTAAAAAATATTAAATACATTCGTTACGTACGTACTTACTACATACAAACAAAACGCCAATGTGGCACGAAATATGTTCACTGCAGGAAAGCCAGAGCCAGAACCAAATCCAGAGGCTTGGTTTTGGTCCAACGAAACAAAGAAAAATAAATAACAATAGAGAAGAAGACAAAATAAAAATAAATGCTCTGTCAATCAAAGTCATCCGATAGAGAAATTTAAAAAAATAAACGAGCAAATGAAAATAATGGTCTTTGAATACTTTGGTCATTTTCTGTATACTTCATGAATTTTGTTAAGTTAATTACATGTTTTGGTAAACTAACGATAAAAAATTAAATGGAAGAAATTCTATTGTAAAGGAGAAATTATTTTCCAAGCAAGAAAAGATGCAGCTCTTTTCACTGTTATTGCTGAAGAAAGAAGTGCTGAAAACGATCATGATGTAATAATGTTTTGGGGATTTTGAGTAAACGACATGAATGACAAGGACAATGAGAAAGAGAACAAGCATTAACGAAAATATTTTTTTTCTGTTGTTTCACTGGTCTGGTTGTGTGAATGCGAAATGTTTGAAAACACTGTAAAAGTAAGTAAGTAATAAAAAGCGACTAAAAATCTAAGCATCCGCTTCAGAGGAAAAAAGGAGGTTTTCTGTTTTTAATTGGTACCCGAGTAAAACAACATCAAGGAGGATGATGTTAGTTGAGGAGGATGACGATGACGATGACGAGATGAGAGAATAAATGGAAAAAGCAAAGCAAAGTATAATAAACAGTTAGTCGCAAGAGCAGACGGGGATTTTCCCTCCAATTCCCCAGAAATCCTACGCGCTAATCCCTCTTTTGCAAAAAGTAGGGAAAATAGTTACATTTAGCAATGTACATTTCATGAAACGGGAGGAAATGGAAGACAAAACGATAATTTTCCACGTTTTGTTTTTTAATTCCTGATGCTCTTCAGTTCAATACGATCTGGAGATTTAAGCGAATGCGAAATTAATTTCAAAGAACATAAAATCACGTGAGCACCCAATATTCAAGTAAGTGATGTAATGTGATAGGCAGGAAATTGAGTTGTTTCAGTGGAGGTGGAGGTGGAAAGAATTTTGTAAATTGAACGACCGCAATCAAAAATCAAGGCTGTCTAAATAAATGATAAAATTTGATTCAATTCCTTTTCGATCTTCTCTAAAAATCCTCCAAATTTTTGTTGTGCAACTTTATCATTGTTACAAGTTTTATTGTGTGAAACTGCTGCACACAATTTTTGGAACTAATTTTCTTATAAATCTGCTCTGCTATCATTTATGTCCAAATATATTTGTAGATGTTCGATGACGAAACAATTCAAGTAGAATGTACATTATATAATTGAGATATATTGACCACGAAAGGACGACGAGTTGGAATCACCCAAAATGTTTGCAATTTGATGACTTTGAGTAATTTCTCAATTTGAACTCACCTTTTCATTTTGTAGTTAAAGTTTGACGAAAATATTTTTCTCATTCCCATCTCATCTGTCATAATCGTCATCATCATGATTGTAAGAGGCGTACATACGTAAATACTTGACACAGATGAAGGAAAGAAAAGCAACAAACAACTTTTTTTCGATTGATCCCTTCCCTTTCCTTTTGGTTGAAAATGAGGTGGAATTTTGTTGAGTCCCATTTCTTCACAACACAGCGACTCAGCAAACTGAGGCAGATTCCTCGTTGTTTAGGAATTTCCCCGAATCCCACCTTATCAACCACAGGTTTTTTCCTTTTCACTCATTTTCTATTTATTATTACAACTCGACAATGAAAATTGGAGAAAATAGCACATCCATTGCATTACGCCCGCACAACTCTTTTCCTTTCGATGAGCTTATTACTTTCATTAGCAGCACATTGCATTGGAAGCGAATATATTTTCGGGTGAAATGCGAATTCTATATTATGCTATATAGCAGAATACAATTTTTATATGATTCTGTCTGTAAGGTAAGGTAATCGTAATCATCGTGATTATTTACCAAGTCGCGAATACTATAACAAGACTCAAACTCACCCTTACTACATACATTATATACTTACGTGTATGTAAATTCCAAGATGAAACAAGATGAATTCTTTTTTTTCTCGGATTTTCTCCTTCCTTTCTTCTCTTGCTCATCATCATATTAAATTATTGAATCATGAGATTTTCAATTTTCACTCACTCATTCATTTCATTTCATTTGATCGAGTAGAGTTCGGTTCAGTGAGATGAGTGGAGTCGAGTCAAGTCGAGTCGAGTCACTCAACCTGTGAAAATGATCAAAGTGAAGAAAAGAGAATTCCTTGCCTTGGCAAGAAAAAGGGCGAGAAATCTCCTTGAGCCTCGTCCTCATCCTCATCCTGGTGACAAGACAACCGTCATCATCAAAAATATTCAACAACACAGCACATGTGTTAATGTGATGAATGTCGTTGTTGGATGCAGGGCGAGAAAAGAAAGAAGGTGTCGTCTCTCCTCCGAAAAAAGTAAGTCTCTACTTTTGATAATGGGTTGTAATGTGGAGCATAAAGAAAGTCGTAATTTCATTTTCATTCCATTCAGCCCAAGCTCCATCCACCTATTATTGTTCCGTTATGTTATCGAGGAATACGTAACTCTTCTTCGCCTTCTTTTCCCTGACATTCTCCAGGGAAATTTAATCAGGAAATTCCAACGGAAAGAGTGGATACATCACCCATCCACATGTGCAGTCTTCATCATCACACATTCAAAGAAAGAAAATTGTCTGGTGCATTATTATTTATTATTTATTATTATTATTATCGTCATCAGGAAGCTGAAGAAGACATGTGTTTTGTGTATGTGCACCTCAGCTCACCTCTCTCCACATTTCAAATGGAAAGGTGGGACTTTAAAAAACGGGTTATCCTTTTTTATAAAAAAGCTATTTTTTAATAGAGAAAAAGGTCGGTGTATGAAAAAGAGGCGAGAGTAAGGTAAGAAAGGAGCGAGATGCCTGCTTAAATGAAGCTTAAGGTGACGACACTCAACTCAGCTCATTCCAATTTTCTCAAACCTTCCTTTCTTTACGATTATCTTTTTCTTCACTTTCTTGACTAATACCATCTCGAAGAAGAAGAAGAGAGTGAGGCTGAGTGAGTGAGAGCAGAGCCAACGAATCCTTTACAATTACAAAAAAAGTGAAATTGGAAAGTAGAGAAGAAGAAGAGGAGAGAAAAAAATGTCATAAAAATCGCATGAGTAAGCAAGCTCATTGAATTCACTTCGTGATAAAATACGATGCGAGTGAGTGAAGAGGCGATGGATGGATGGAATATGCGAGGTGGAGGTGACTGACTGAATCATGTAAGAAGATGTGATGTACTTAGAGAAGAAAAAAGTACGTACCTTTCGTAAATGAGGATACTCCATAAAAAGGCGTATGTCGTGTAAAATGAAAATAAGTCAAAATGTAAAAAGAAACGAGTGTTTTTATTTTCTTCGTCTGTTGTGTTCTCTTTTCCTTTATAATTTTCTTGTGTCCTTTCCTTCCTTCCACACCGATGAAAAATTTCCTCGTCCTTTCTTTATGATTCTTTTTTATTCTTATCATCCTCATTCCTTTTCTCCCGTTTGATCTTCGTCTTCAGAGTTGCACTCAATTCCATCATCAACATGATTTCGTCCTTCTTCATCTTTTTTATAATAGTAGACGAAATAAAAAGTGGTGCTCGATGGATGACTGGGCTTATTTTCGCATTATTACCGTCACATACTTTCAATGCTGTACTTCAGCTTTGAAAAATGTCATTTCACTCGCTGCGATGCGAATCAATAAATTTGCAAGCCAAAGGCAGAGAGAAAAATGAGTCTTATTTATAATACGTAGTGTACCTACATACATTAAAGAGTGCAGGATAAAAAGTGGAAAAAATAATTTCAATGAAAACGAAAGGGTTGTCCGTTTACACGTTTGGAGGTGGTCTGGTGATGGTTGGTGACTAGCGTTCAGTTTGAGTAGGGGAAGGGGAGCTCTGAAAAAGTAGTGCTTGCTGAATGTAACTGTGGCCAGGAAAAAATGCAATATGCGCGAATGAATGATGCATTCGCTTTATAATAGTTACTTTCTAGCTTACCTACATATACATGCTCTCGTGGCGAGTGACCGGTAAGTGCGGTTTGAGAACAAGAGCAAAATTGTCCAGCCCCTTTCTTTCTGCTACTACGAAAACACATCCATCTCACAATCTCACATTGCCCACTTTTCAAATTACAATCACATCCACAAAGCTCACTCATTAAGAATTAAATCATGACATGACAAGCGGATGGCTTCTAAGTGAACTCTAGCTTTCTTCAACCTTTCCTCTCTGTTTGTTTGCAAGTATTTAGTTCGTAGTTCGTAGTAGGTACAAATTTAGTGCGGCTAAAAATAACCTTCACGTGTTTCCAAAATTAAATGATTGAGCCGGAAAGAAAGGGAAACGAACCCTTTGCAAAATATTTTTTCTTGGTTCAATTTATTTAAAGTTCAAGTTAGCAGACTTGGAGGAGCTGTGACGTGAGAAGTCGAGTTTTGAGTTCGAACTTTTATTTTCCAGCCGTGCTGATTGTGTCGTGCGAACGCATTAATAAAGCAGGTTGTTGGCTCGCAGTCGCTCATTCTCATGCTCATGTGATGTTGTTCATGTCGATCAGAATGTGCGCAAGCGAAGGGTTGCTTTATTACTTACTTTACCTTTACCTTTTTTACCTACCTACTTACTTTATGTGAGCGATTCTTCTGATTGTGTAAAAGGTATGATGACATCAATGAAAATAAAAAAATAAAAAAGAAGATGAAAAGAGTCAAAAGATAAGGAAGGCTCTTCTCTCTCTGCTCGTCTTCTTCCTCTTTGTATTCGAAAGGGGAAAAATTGGAAACCCCTTTTCTTTTCCTTTTTCTTCAATTCAACCTTTTTTATCCCTTCTTATATAAAATAATAATAATAATAAATAATAATAATGATGATGATAAAGGACGCTCGCTTACTGCTCTTGGTTCACTCACTACTCAAACTCAACTCTTTTTTTATTTTATTGATAAGCCAACTTCATAAAAAATCCCAGTAATCATCATCGTGCTGGTCCTACATACTCCTTTGATTTTCTCTCTTCATTCATTTGATCGTCTCCTCATCATTGTCGTCATCAGAAGGAAGGATCATGAATCTTCCTTTCAACTTTCAAAGACTTTTTTTCTCACAGAGCAGAAGAAGAGTCATAAAAGAAAAAGGACATCACAGAAACAGAGAGAGGAGACACAACCTAAAGGAAAAAGGATTACCTACCTAAATAATGTACAAGATATTTCCAAAAAATCCACATTTCTGTTCTCTCATTTATTTTTTTGCGACACTCATGCATCTTCTTCCCCCTGCTTGTCCATTTTTTTCGGTGCGAATAAAATCAAGAAAATTGTTTGTTTTGTCTCTCTATGTAATTGTACCGTAATAACGTTGAATTTACTATTGTATGGCAACGTAATAATAATGGAACCTTGGCTTTCTTTGTTCCAGGAATTCGAGATGAAATGGAAAACTAAAAGAAGACAAAATGATCCTCTTCAATGATCTGGATCATTTATTTACGATGTTATTACTAGAATACTTTTTGGGCGAATGTCAGGAGTGCATCATGTGATAGTAGTGACGATAATGTATGTGATTTTTTGTATGTGCTATTTTTTATTTTCTTCTTAAAAAGTTTCCAAAGAAAAAAATATTCCATGTGATGGTAATATCAAATGGTATTTTTGTAACGGTAGTGACAATAATATGGAATGATAATGAAATGAAAAAGACGCTGCCTTTCGTTTTCTTCTCTGCTGTCAACGGCAGCGTAAAAAATGATTTGATGGTATTGTGATTGTATGAGCTAGACAATGTAAATGTAAGCTGAGCTTAGGTAAGCTAAGGTCACCCAACTTTTCTTGGAAAAATGATGCTATGCATGCGATGCTACAATGTGAGTGAGTGGTAATGACCGAATGAAAAAAAAGTTAAGTCTGTGGAAAAATTTTGTTTTACATTTTTCTATTCTATTATGTGATACAGTTCGTTGTTAGGTTACTTAAAAAGGTGCGTAATTTCTTAACAAATTTGAATGAAATACTCTCAAATACGGATTCGAGTATACTAAATGTCTTAACAGAGATTTTAACTAGGTAATAAACTAAAAAATATCTTACAACAGTAAAAATATTCAAGTCACGATTGTAAATATAAGTACAAAGTAAAACTATTGACTATCGAAACAACTTTGACTCCACTTTTCATTTTTTTTGTGCTTTGTGATTTTTTTGGCAACGGTGAACAAAGTTCATTCAACATTATTGGTGCATTATTTGTAAATCTAGAAGGAAATGATACAAAATTCACCAGGAGTTCATCCTCCTCTTTCGTGGACCAAGAAAGAATTGAAACTAAATCTTGTTAATAACTATGATATTGCTAATGCTGGCTTAATTTATATAATTAAATTCATTTTTTACACTGTGCACACCCCTGCAATCTTATAACTGCAAATTACTCTTACAAGATCATTTTTATTCCACGATGATTCCCGTTGTCCTGGCGAATCCCATGTCCACCATTTTCGCGTTGATGGTGGTCCGCCAATCGGAACATTTTTTCTCTCCGCCCTTCATCATCTTGCGCTCCGTAAGTAGCACCCCAACGTTCATCCACACATCGGGTTGACCTTGCTTCACGAAGCTGTCGTATCGCGTCAATACCTCGCCACCGTACGTTTTACCAAGTACCATATCTTTGAAGGCGAAGCAGGCGTCCTCTGGCCAGTGGAGGTCACTAGTGGAAACTGGTTCAACGTTTGCGAGATGGGCACGGTAGAGCTGAGCTGCAGGATCCTTGAAATCCGGCTGGATCTTTCGCAGCTCCGTTTCTTTCACGTTCGTCTTCGATTTGCCCAGGTCACAGTAGAAAACGGCGAAGGTCTTCCCCTCGTTTGCGTGCACTCGACACCGGTGCCATTGCCCATCTTCGACATCCTTGACCACGTAGCAGCGTCCCACCTCAACCTTGTCACTCTGCGAAATACACAAACGAACACAGTTTAACAAGTTTTCGCAGCATTTTTTTACATTTTACACTCCATTTTGTTACATTTCAAAGGTATTTTTAAAAAATATTTTTAAAAAAACTTTAAAAATCTTACGAGTTGACACATCTCTGATTCGGCTGGATCCTCGTAAAACTTCTGCATCCTTTGGAACCAACAGTCGTATGATGGAATGAGGTCTTCGTACACCAACTGCAGGTAAAACTCGCACGGGCTGACCACCCTCACAACCCGGAAGTCCATGACCCCTAACTTTTTCAGATCTTTGCGGGGCATGATGTCGTTCTCTAGCCACTGGCGAAACATCGACTGGCGAAATTGCTGCTGCAGGTATTTTTTCACTTCCGTCGCTAAATCAGCACGTCTCTTCTCGTCGTTTGCGGAGAGCTCAGAAATTGGCGACATGTCTACTGATCCTTTAGAGTAGCTGCAACGGGAACCGGCCATTTAAAAAAAATGTGTTTATCTTGGCTTTAAAAAACTTTATAAAACAATTTTCTGAATTTTTTGTCAAATCTGTAAGAAAGCCTTGCAACAGAAATGTCAACCGATCTTATCGAAGAGTAAAATGAGAATGACAGAAAGAGTGGGCTTGACAGAACAGGGCTTCACTTCATCTACCTTGTACGAAAAACGTTACCAAAATTCATTTCATTTCACTTTGTCGTCCTTATTAAGAAAAACGTTTAAAAAATTAGTCATTCATGTCTTAACCTACTTTTCCTGTAGTCCATTCCATACTGTAAATACATACGGTCGATCGCTTAGCAACTCAATATCCCCTAATTTGCATTTTGCCTATGAAAATCTACCTAACTGCAACTTTAACAGCAAAACTGTACCACGAAAAGTATTTAGTATAATCATGCATCCAATTTTACATGACTTCATTACTTATTAAGTAGATACTTTTTAGTGGTCGTATTTACAATGATAATGATGCGTCTTCCTTCTAGAGTTTAGATTCCTTCAGGATTTGTGTAGGTAGAGAATTTCACTCTCTGGTTAGTTATGCAGAGCTTTGTAAAGTGTGTCCGCATGGGCTTAAGCTAAGTTATGGACAGTTTGCAATTGCATTGATGGCATCAAATTATTTGATGCACACACGCTGGCTGCATGGTAAATTTCAATTCAATGAATCCCTTTTTAGCCTCCTGCGCTGTATCCATTCATCATGAACAGCAGCAATACCACTATCACGTCACATCCACATCGCCGTCGCCGATTGTCCCTCCCTTTACATTTTCTTGGGATTTGCCGATGGACATGGACACAGAAAATTCTGATGATGGTGATGATAATAATAATAACAGTAATAATAAAACGGACAATGGGATTTCCATAATAAACGGAGATTGTGTTTTTCCATCTGATCCTACAAAGTGGGAGGGAATGGAATAGTCCTCTGTCGTGAGATTTGTCTTGTCACATTACTTTACTTACTGATGTGCTTGATGTCATTTAAAAATGGACCAGCCATAGCCACCAACCAAAGGAATTGTCGTTTGCAAGCAAGACGAGGGGCGATTTTCTCGTTTTATTTTTTATTTTGTTCACTATTTTTATGCCCATCTCGAAAAGCTTGACGTGGCCCTGGTTATGTTCGACTCTGACTAACTGACTCAATGAAGCAATGGCTCTCATCTTTTTTCGTCATCGCCATTTCATTCCTTTCATTCATTCTCTTGTGATTCATACGCTGCATGCATTTTATTGCATTTTCTCCAAAAAAAAAGAAAGAAAAATGCTCTCGTCTCACTTGACTTTGGCTGAGTTAAGATCTACTTTTGTATCGTCAATTTCCCCCTTTTCCTCATTCGGACTGTTTTGAATGATTTGAAGGCACGCGTTTGATTCTTGGCTATGGCCATTCAATTCAGGGAATCCTCCAGATAAAAAAAGCACTTTGAAAGATGACTGTGCATTTTAATAATGCTGGATTTTTTTGGCGCACCCTACAAGATTCCAGAAATGAATGAAAAGGCTGAGGAAAAATATCAAATCGTGCTGCATGATGCATGCAATGAATGACCATGTGATGTAATCTATTGCGGAGACTAGATGGACTCCACTCTGGAAAGAGTCTCTCAAGGGAGTTGATTTGATGCCGAAATCGTCATCATCCTCCATCCTCCGTTCTAAGACTTTTCATTTTCATCCCTTCCTTCCCGCAGTGGTCGTAAAAAAGGGAAATCGCTCTCCTCTCACTTAAGTCGAAATGGCCGAATCCGACTGAAAAGAAAAAAAGTCGACTCGACTCGAAAGACGGATTCAATTTCCCCATTTTCTCCGGCCTGGTCAAAAATTTCAAACTCTTTCACCTCACCGCTCCACTTTTTGTTATAAATACGATAATACTCCCAACTTCCGCTCCACTATAAACTAGAACTGAAAAACGTACAATTTTCTACTGCATAATGCAAAATGCATGCATAATGAGAGA
>VYYJ01003252.1:0-17315 GCA_021029165.1 Cyphoderus albinus | reverse complement strand
ATTAGATAAATACTTTTACTATACAGAGCCAAAATATCTTTGACCTCTTGTGTAAATCATACTGAGAGTAACTAGAACTCCTAGGAACGCCACCAGAAAAAATAGCATACCACAAATTCGACATGCGCATCTTCTCTTCTTTTCATGTTCCACTTTCTTCCTTTGGCGATCCATTCGGTGACCCTCAATGGTAAAGTCGGGTGATTCCTGCTTCCATTTTGTAGAACAATGATTGTAGCAATTTTCAGAAGTCCAGGTCCAGAGATTCCATAAATATCAAGAACGCAGATAATTGCAGCCACGATACGCGTCAGCAAAAAAATCATAAAAAAGAAAAAAAAATTACTAGATGAATAATTCATCAGTGTATTTCATGAGAAAATCATCATTGAACGATAAAAAAATTCCAGCAACCAACTGAAAGTGATAGGGTAATTAAGCAAGTTCCGTGCCCGTAAAAGATTAATTTAAAAAGAGATATTATGTGTGTAATTAAAATTAGTACGAAAGAACGCGCATCCATTAGACATATTTATATAAACTCTTGAATACATAAAACTATAACTGTACATATGAATTGTCAGTACTTATTAATGCAAGTGTAATTATTATTATTTATTCTTTAGTTTGCAGCATGTATCTGTTGATGTTTTGATGAATATGAAGGGCTCCACTACTGACAAACAAGGTCTGTTTCTTCGGGTAACTTTGCTTTGGTGTTGCAAAACTATGCAATCCGCCATGATTGTACGCATAGTAAGTGTTGAAGATTAGGAAAATTATTCAGGTATTCACTTAACGTGCCCATTACGAAATGTGAACAGTCATTAAACCGATATACCTACGTGCCGGCAGTAAAGCATATTGATTTGAACGATAGAATGCAATATGAAATTATGGATTATTTATTTTTCTTTAATAAACAATCTTATAACAACAACATGCTTTAGTAAGAGTGTATAGCCAACTGCATTATATCGTGACGCGCCTTTCGCTGTCATTTAGCTATTTCAGCAATAATAATTTTTAGCAGAGTGCCCTTCCAGAATTTTTCCGTTTGCCTTCGGAATGCTCTCTAAGTACCTTTTGTTGAAGTTTACTTGTTTGATAACTTGGTTTTTAAAGTCAACATTATTTTGCAAATTTACGTGTATAGATTATCCTTGCTTATTCCTCTTTAGGTTTAATTCTTTCGTAAAACCATTGTGTAACAATAGAAAGAATCAACAACAATTACGCTTTTGATAGTCAACTCCTCGCAATGTTATTGTTAAAATCCCGGAGATATAAAAATAAATCCATGACGGGATGGAAAATTACCTGTATAAATTGTCAATATAATCGGTAAGCTTTGACATTTGGCTCTGTAATGTAAGTATTTATATTTTAATTCGATATGTTAATACAACATAGATTTATAATGCCTTCAAGAAACAAATACTCATTTTTTGACATTCGCCGAACCCTTTAACAGTGCACACGTGTATCACGTATTACCTTTTACAGCAAATTCATAATAATCAATAATTTGCTTGCTCGTCTTTTTAAGGCCCTATCACGATTTGACTGAGAATTTGACACTCAAATAGGTCTGAAACAATAATTTGTTATTAAATTAGTAAAGCTGCTCATGTGCGTGAGTGCGTGGTAAAAAGCAATTGACGAGGCAGTGGTGCGTATCAGTCATTTACGCACACTCCTTCACTGTATCCACTCAATTTCCCTCTTAAATGTCAATGGTGTATCATATTTTAGGAGTCAATTAAACTAGAGGTCTCATCTAGAGACAGTAACATCTTCGTCTAGCAATGAAGGAGTCGTAAATATTTTGCTCAATTGCCCAACCTAGAATTTTTAAAAGCAATATCACGCAGGACAAAGATTATTAGCCTCGTCATAAACACTTTTAAGCTACACGTGAAGAAGAAAAAATTGTGAAGTTAAAATAATTATTGGCACAGCAAATGTGTACAATATCCCAAAAATAAATATTTCATTGAAATGCGTATTGAAACTACACACTGCTTTAGGGAAGAAAATCAAAAAAATTCTTGATATTTTTTTTGTAATCTATTGCGGTTTTGTATGTATGAATTACTTCTTGCAATTATCAAAGTGTTCAATGCCTAAAAATCTGTTGACGTAATAAATGCAGGCAGCGTGTGTTCCCTAAATATGATTTTCATTGCACTACAACTTGTGTCACACAATCCATGTGTGCAATTATCCTCATCATTATCATTTTATTACCATTCGATGAAACGTGCGCTATCTGGTAGTCGCCTAAAGGTTAGCGTAGAAAATGCAAAATAATGAGTTATTTGGCCGTCACTTTGCCAAGCCAAACAAAACAATGCAAACGGACAACACATTCCGGCTGGACATAATATGCACGCCTTTGTGACGGACTCTGCGATCTTACAATCAAAATCAGTAACTCACCAGCATTACAATTAACGATTTCCTAAGCATTACTTGTCTTCTAAAGCCGAAGCTGAAAAATGTTTTTCTTGCATTTTCAAGTCCACGCTTTTGGCTGGTATACAAATAACCATTTCTCATGTACGATTTACTTGTAAATGGGCAACTGGTTTTCATTGTAGATTGTTTGCATGCATCTGCGTAAAAAATCAATTACTTAAAAATTATAACAAGATAAAGTGTCCTGTACGTGAATCAGAATGAACTCATTGTTCCATTGCATTAACAGGTTTGTAATGACGTGAAAGAGACGATGACACATGACACATGAGTGATATAATGTCACTCTTTCTAACTTCTTCCTCGACTTAGAAAAAACTCAATAGAGACTCAATTAATTCCTCGTAAATGTAAATCGAGTTTGCACGCTTACTGATAAAATCTTCAAATTAAAAAAGTTCATTGCGTCACTCTGGTAAGCCAAAAGGCCGACATTTCTGACTTCATTACAACTGTTGAATTTGGGTGATAAATAAAATAACATTTGAGTTGATTTTTTTGCGTAAAGTCCGATAAAGCACGGTAGTCTAGACTCTAGACAAAGTTATGAGCAGGTAATGAATTATATAACAAAGCTATTAACGTTACTTAATTTTGGACATAAAAGCAAATATGGTATAACTATTCGTAGATAGATACATATCTAATGGTACTTTTATACATACAACATCCTCCAGTTTCTTTCTATCAAATAAATTAATTTTTTATACAATTATTGCTTTTTGTCTACTCTGATTCCATTACCTTTTGCACACATAAATCCAATCGTATATGAATTCATAATGAATACAGTACAACAAAAAATTAAAGATCAAGGGCATAATAAGCTTTTTATAAAAGCCTCTGAAAAAAGAAGCATTTCTTCGTGTCACTCATTATCATTGTGTCCACCAAAGCTGTTCGTCTCAGTCAATTCTAAAACCACACTCCTTTTTTCCAATTTGCAAACACCTTTTATTTATTAATTCACGCTCCACTTTACATGCATACCAACAGGCAGCAGGGTAACTAATCCAAGACATGTCCACTACCAAATTTCCAGTTTATCCTCGATAACCAATGAGTTCTATAACCGCTGGTGTGATTGTGTGGAATGGTTTTCCGGTATTACACAACCGACTAAAAAACTTTGAATATGATAGAATATTTCATGTCCTGGTAGAAAAAGCTAATGAAGTAAATGCATAATTTCGACAGCTCACTTGCTAAAAAAAAGCTTGAAATAATGATCACTGAAATGGAATGATTCAAATACAAATGCTGTGCACAAGTTTAAAAACTAAAGATGATATCGTAATTTCATAATCTGTTACTTCAACTTATTTATAATAATACGAGTCTTGTCAATGATCAATATCTTCCAAATAATAGGTTACAGGTAACTTTGTAAGAACTGCAATTTTTATATAACTCTGTTATAACATCAAACATTTTCTTTCCGAAGTGCCAATTTATAATGAAATAATAATTTTGATAACAAGTAAAAATTGAGTCTGGATATTCTGGATTGGATAAAGGTGTGACAGAGCAACCAGTTTTATCTTCAAACTTCCAACGTATAATTTTTTTTTGCAAAATGCAGTGAGAATAATAATATTAATTTTCTACGAAAAAATTTCGTGCACCAATTTATCGTAGGGTAATTTCTTCCCCAGACTAATCAGGCAATCATCGCTTCATCGTAGATTTGACTGAAGCATTTATGATTTCAACATAATGTCATAATTATGAATGAGCCTGTTGTGTTCTCCGCGGCAAACTGTAGTATTGCAAGTTAGAAATATTTCCTTCTTGAGTTTCCCTTTTTGTCAATTCTACCAAACCTTGACGTAGGTACGACCTTGACATTGCAATTGCAGTTTACATTGAAGTTATGTGTAAATTTGTTATGCATCTAATAAACTGCACTAACGACAAGTGGCGATTCATCGTATTCTTGCTGAGAGTATACAAATTTTTACAGAATAATACGCTCCGTATAAAAAAATTGCACGCTGCTCAGAGCTCAACCTCCACATAAGAATCTTGTACCACTGACGCGATCGCGAACTGTTTCAGTTGTTTGTGTCACGTTAACATTTTTGTTTGTTACCTTATAAAATGCTGTACAAATGCAAAGTAAAAAAAGTTTAATTTTTTTCGCAGCTCACGCAGTCACAGTAAATAATAATAATTATTTTATTTGGTAGCTCATGTTGGTAGTTGTCTACTTTTACGCTTCACCCACAGAGATGCATTTTATTAGGGATTTTCATAACTGCCAATCTACTAACATTGTAATAAATATAATGAATAAAAATGTATAATTGTTTGTTGCAATGCTAATATATAATGCATTTCTAGAAATGTGTTTTCAATCAATTTTCACTGCAGTGCCAATAAATTAATCCCAACCACAAATGTACATATTTGTTAAACGCCCTAAATATTTTGATGGTACACCTTTTGACGTAACTAATACAGTGAAAAAGTAACTGGCAGTAACACAATTATAGCAGCGTGAGGCATTGTTGGATTTAAAAAATGTGTACCAAAAATACATCCCAATTTTTAATTAACATTAAAAATCAGAGCACGTGTAATGTATAGTACAAACCAGCAATTTAGGCAGAGATGGATGCCTGGACATTATAGTGATTTGCAACGCTAACATGTCATTTCGTTAAATCTGCGCGATTGATTTACTGCTTTCTCACTCTAACAATAAGCTTGACTTTTTTCTACATTTTTGTAATGCATAATTAATAAAGTCAGTTTTGTGAACAGTCACTAATAAAATTTGGATTGACCGATGCATCGCGATGTCATGTCCAACAACAAAAGGCATTAGCAAAACAATAGCTAAAGGTGTGCTGCAAAAAATGTCTACTGTTGATAAATGAATTAATTAGAACAATGCACGCACACCTCTGAGCAGCAAACCAACAACTCACAACTCAAATAAAGTAAGTTGTAGTTGTAATGCAATATGCGATGAATCATCAATATAATAGTCAATAGAATTACTTTGATGTCCAGAGCATTCCAACAATTTCTAAGCAGTGATCAGACGCAAGAGAAATCTTATAATTACCAGACCAGTTCATCACCTCATTCGATTCCCAATCATTATAAATCAATTCATTACTACTGCAAACTAAAATTACAGCCTGACGTGACGGATTGTGTGTGGATTAACATTTTGACAACTCTTTTGTGATGCATCGGGTACACGTTTACAATAGACCAGTAAGCGTCTTCATGCTCACAGTACTAGTGACGGTGACTTGTTTTTGTTTCAATGATGATACAATGTTACAATTATGTAAATTGAAATTTAAACCAGTGATTGAGAGTCAGTTGGAGGTTGGACGACTCATTACAAAATTATAAACTAGAAAAATAATGAATCGTGTAATCCCCTGAAAGCGGTGTGAGACGGAGCAGAATTTGCAAGAAGCACGGTCATGACTGAATTCACAATTCATGCTACTCCTTTAAACTTCCGGGTTCTTTTTTATGTATATATTTTACTCCAACATCGCAGAAAGCACTTTGTGCTGAGTTCGCGTACACCTGCTATAAAATTCAACCTGATTATTAAAATGATATGTATACTTTATTCTCTGTACCACTGAAAAATGTCAAATGTGATGTGGGTATGCGAAACTGCGAAAAGCTTATTATTTGTCTTATGTTACGCTCACAAACAAATACAATCACTGTAGCCACATATTTAGGTCTGATGAGTTGGTGCTACTTTTTTTTCTTCAACTTACATAAAAATCGACTTTTTGTCTTCTAAAAGACAGCTTGCTCTGAATTCATAATGTGTAATAATAATTGAATAAGTCTAGAGTTACATCATCTTCAGCAACATGTTCGTCACTTTTTACACCTTCTACATTAAGTATTTAAGTGGTTTTCAGGACATTATTTTATTTTAATTTAATAGTCAAGACGTAAGGTTGTGGGCAGTTTAGATTTTGAGATTGAGAGCGGTATAGCACCCAAATCTAATTTCCAACTGACCAAACTCGTCTTTTTACGCTTATTACTGCCAAAACTGAGAGTGATCCTGTCAGAGAAGTATAAATTATTGCAGTGCAAAAAGTGAACATTTAAATGCGATTTATTGTAAAAACGCAATAAAATTACTCGGTTTTGCACCCAAAGATAAGCACATCTGCCTTCGCAGCCCACTCTGCCTGTCTTCATTAGAAGAAAGCCATTTTCATAACAGCTATTAATGACGTGAACAGAAACAGAAAGATGCGCCGATAATAAAAGGAGTAAAAAATTATGTCCACGTGATAAATATTTTCTTTATGTGCTTGCTGCGTACCTAGTTAGATATTTTTACTTTGCAAACTGCAGAGGACGAGTGAACGATTGGGATGAGATGAGCATACGCATTAATACCAAATACTTTTACATCCGCATTCAGGATTGCTACAAAAAATTATTTTAGTTCGCAAGCAGTAGCGAATCCCATATTATTTTTTGTCTTTGACTGCGCGTGAAAAATAGTATCAGAAAAAATAATCATTTAACGCTGCAAAGCTGCAAAGAACTTAAGTAACGAACGAGAATTATTATGTGAGAAATTCTTGTTCACCAAACAAAAAAGCACATCAATCGTTATTGGTGCTATCTGCCAACTACTAAAAGTATTTGACATTAAATTATAGTCACCAATTGCATTCACTATTTATTTGCCGCAGTTAGTTAAACACATTCTTGCATATTATGAATGTGACGTTATTTACTTCTTCCATTATATATTTTTTGTGATATGATAATCGTTATGTATTTATTGCGTAGCAGTTAATTTACGCAAGTGTGATTACCGGTAGCACAGGTATCATCAGTAATCACAATTTATGTGTGACAAAGAAAACGAGTATTTCTCGATTTTAAAGTTTTGTCTTTTTCACATTTTTCCTACTTTTAATTTTGGCACTCTGAATTTGTCGAACCGACATACAGTTAAAATACCGCACGTGTCAACCCTGCCAGCCTACACAATTCTTAATGACAAAATGCCTTAAAATTGTATAAAAAACAGGGACAATAAAATATTTAAATCATTCGCTTTACTACGTAAGAAGACCAGGAAGATGCTTATTTGTTGACTTGTGTCCGTAAATTGCTAGCGGAAAGCGTTCGTAAATCACCAAATGTGAATATTTTCATTGTACTGTATGTCATCTTTGTCATTGTAAGATGCTATTTTGAAATGAATTTTATGGAATATTCTTTAATTAGTGGATTCCTTCTCATCATAATCAAGTCATTTACTTGCTACGCCGTTATCACTATTTTTTCATGAGCCAACCGTACTTTCGCATCGTTGCATTCCTGATTTGCTGAACAGTTTTAATAATCATTTGTAATGTATTCGTAGCTACTGAATAGTGAATTAGTGAAAAAGGCTAATTGTAAAAAATGGAAATTCTCTTCACAGGACACGTGATTGAATGCATCAACTAATTCAATATTGTCCTTTTCACTTGAGGCTTCAACTACCGACAAGTACGTGAGTTTTATTAATTAAAATTGAGTCATCAGGCGAGTTGGAATTGGGCCTACCTTTACCATTTTACCTACTGTGACAGAAGAGAGGAAAAATCGTGCTGGATTAACTCGACTTCTCAGGAATGAACTTCTCGACTACGAATGAAGGATTTGAATGGGGAAGATAAAAAATCAAGGTCGTAAATTTTAAAATAAATTGGCAAATTTAACAAAGAAATTTTTGCAGCAGCCGTCAAACATTATTGATTCTTCATTGTAGTTGTTAATTTATGCGCCAAATTTTATTTGGAAAATCCCAAGGCAGTTTATGAATGAAATGCAGTGAATACATGAGAGAAAAAGATGTTTTAGCGGAACCACTTAAAACGAGACTTACATAAGTATCCTGGTTTGGATGGTAGGGAAAAACCGTGGTAATTTTCTTCTTCTTTCCTTTTCCTCCTCCACTGTCTTGTTGCTTAATTGAACTCTGTATCACATCCCAAATATGTGCCTTGTTTTTTGTGCCAAACAATTTACACTCGTCGTCACTGCCGCTAGCACTGGATCCCCCTCCAGGAGGAAACAGGGGTTTATTATCATCTATCCCTATTGTAATGTTCATGACTCCATCCTTCTTACTCAGGTTATTGCTGCGTGCTACTCCAACCGAATTCGCTGGTACCGAAGAGATTCCGTCAACAACGAGTTGCGTGTGCACGGGTGATTTCGGTAATGACACGACGGGTTTGCTGCTGGTCGCTGGTATCGTGATCATGGTATAACCCGGTCGGAGAAGCTGGTCCAGTCCGTCCGGCAGTGTAATCAGTGCAGTACCGGAAACTATTGCATTTTTTAACTCCAGTGGCACCCCTAGAATAGGAATTATTGTTAGATTAGGAGCACACACAATACAGTGAAGTTGAACGTGTAAATCGCACAGGAAGATTTCAATCGGTTGACTCCAAAGGAAATTAGAAATAAACATTGAAAATATCAAAATCAAAAATGTCTTTGGCAATAAGCTAAAAAGAGAGCACGAGAAGCTGAGAATATGGTAAAGTTTCTGCACGCAAAGTGTTCACACAGTCCACAGTCCACAACCCAGAGAAAAGCGACATCGAAAGTCTAACGAGTAAAAACGTTGATAATGATTCAGATTTTTACTCCCCTGAAGAACTGTGGCAAAAGCGGAAAAGGCGGAATTTACTTAATCGTCATTTTACTTTAAATCACTACTTCCGATGGATAACCGATTGTTTTCCTGTAATGTTGTATTGTATTGAATAAAACTGGGCAGACTAAATAACTCACCGCTAAGATCTACCACTATGTTTTGACTATCACCAGTAACTATCATCACTTTACTGGGTAAATTCTCGGAACTACTACTGCTATCCTCTTCCACTTGTATCGTGGTTTCGGAAATCTTTTCGCCCGAGATATCGATTTTCGCTCCTTCAATCTCAAGTCTGACCTCTGCATAAGTCTGCAATTCATATAATTTAATCCGTCAGTTTACATAATATTTGCATTTGTTTTTTACTCACAATGCAAAAAATCATCATGAATCATGACCAATTTATTAAACAAACCCTGTCACTCGAGTTTCCAGAGTCTGTGTCATCATCATGGCGAACGCGTGAACGAGCTCCTGCTGCCAGGCCATCGTCAGTTGTAGGAACCTAGACGCGGATGTGTACACACAAGTTTTGAAGTTACACAATAGTCAATTCTTGTCATTTGTTAGTCATTCACACAAAATGAACATCGTGAAATGCAATGATGATCAATCTGACCTTGCCATTGTACTTCAAACCTTAAAAATTACTGGTTGAAAGCAATGTCAATATGTCTCATAATTTTAAAATGATTTTCTTAACATGCACGATATTGTAATAACATTTTTGACAACACTTAACAAAAAAGTTCAAGTCATAGACATACCGAAGAACGTTTTCAGTAGGTAAATCTCAACTAAATTATTGCAAAGCGTATATATAAATAGGTTATGTATGCAAAGTTATGAAAATAAGCCAATTGTTTCTTAATTTAAAAAGATGATGTCTCACACCTTAAAACAAACAAGATTGTCGAAAATGAATTATTTAAAAATCATCTTGTAAAAATTCTAATTTATAGCACGCAACAAAAATTCTTGCCCTGCATTCCTAATTAGATTTAACTCATTGAGTGCATACTTTTAATATTGCACGGTAATTTTCCAAGGAGGAATTTATTACCACAGCATTTAGACGCCTTACTTTTTTCTCTTGCCTTACCACGCTTTTGGGTACTCTGAATAAATCTGACATTGATCTGAAGATGGTTGATGGGGGATTTACCGCTTGTGTTTACTTAAAACTAAATCTTCAAAATGTCTCATCGTCAGATCTTTAAAAAGATATTATTAAGGTAAAAAAGCAGAGAAATAAATATTTAGTCAATTTTACCGGGGAAGGTGTGGTTGGGCGTGAGACGCTACTGTCAGGCCCCTCGGAAGTATCTGATGACGCAGACTCATCGTATCCAGAGGAAACTCCAGAGGAGTTATCACTCAGCCGCCGGTAAAATCTATCCGACTCATGGTAACCCTTCTTGTAGTAATAATCTACGGTCAAGTGATCTACCGTCATTCCTGAACCTCCAATCGTCGTGAAAATGTCTTTTGTTCCAGAAAAAGTAGCAAAGGCTTTCAATTATTGTACTTGTAGTTCTCAACATTGAAGTCAACAAAGCGTATAGAGTTCGTGAACCCGGAAAACTATTCTTCACATTTCATAATCATAATTTGCTAGGAAATTGAAGAAATGATCCTAGTGACCTTGCATTTTTATCACGCATGAAAAGGAGTATTATAGTCTGACATAATACAGTATTGAATCCAGCGAATTTCAGCAACTCATGCCCCCACACATTTATGAAATCTTCGTGGGTTTCATGTGGAGTCCAACAGGATTCACTAAAATTGCTGTCTTGCTGTCTATTAGAATTTCAATCAAGGACCATCTTCCATTATTTAAGCTTCATCAACATGATTTTTTGGCACTTGCATGACATTTACAATCCAAGTACGCGCTAAACGAACTGGTTTTTTGATAACTCTCGTACGGTACGCAAAACTGCCGCACTAACCTTTGCACTTCTTAACTTTTTTTCAATCTCGAACAATAAATGATCAAGCTGCTTCTTTATTGTTTGTTGATGCACTATTTGTCTGTCTACTTTGATCGCGCAGAGGAAAAGCTACAATTACGACATCATTATCATCTCATTGTAATAAGAGAAACGCTGCTGCTATTGAAAACGTGCGCAAGAAGTGAACAGGCGAAAAAAGTCATCTACACTTAACCTTTTGGAAATCAGGTCAGAAGGAAACGACGACCACTTGACAATATAAAAATTTGATGTCACGAGAAGGGCAACTTGCTTCTTATATTTTTAATATGATGGTAACAACACACAACACGGACACTGCCACTCTCATCTACTATAACAATCTACCAAGAGCCGGCAAATTTTTTGGCTTATGCTGCGTTTTCTTCTTGGAAGGTTCATTCCACAAGAAAATTAATTTTCAGGACACTTATGCAAGCTGATGGTGATGGGAGCCTCCTCTCAACCTATTCTCAATCCACTTGGTGAATGATAGTGACAGTGAACTTCTCGCGGACTATTGTACAAAACTGGCTAGCCAAGAAAAAAACGACAATAACAGATACCTACGGGCTATTAAAGTATACACATGTCATGCGTTTGGAATGGATGGAGCCCGTGTGTGCGTTGTTGGAGTAGCTTATGGATATAACGAAGAAGCATAATCATATTATAACATTGCATTAATATTGAGCAAAATTTGAAGGAAGATGACGATGAGAAGGTAAAGGTAAAACACTCTGGCATCGTAATGTTCCCTATCAATGCAAACACGGTGGCAGTGGCAGTACTAGTGATGATGATGAGGATGATAATGAAGACGGTGCATGTGCTGATTGCTCAAGTAGTTAAGTGCCTATAGCCTCTGCATTCCCTCATGATTCAACGGTATGTCCATAAGTGAACTGAAGTGAAGGAATGAAAAATAAATATCGTTTGATGGAAATGAAGAAAGGGTCATCAAGACCTAACGTTTAGAACTCTCTCGTCCAAACGTTTAGCAACAATGACGGCTAGTTAGATCATCTAAAATAACTATGCACTGTTCAATTAGCATTGCATTGCATGAATAAGTTTAATATTAGCAAGCAATAACGGCACCAACAAACCTTCTTAGAAGATTTTCCTCTTGTAGTGCTAGCCACTGATGATGACGACAATGGAGGCTTCGGCGTCGTTCCTGTCGTTAATGATGGCGAGGGATGTCGTCGAGAATTGCCAGTACTGTTTGCGTTGGTACTAGTTGAAGCAGGGTGATCTTGCCCTTGATGTCCAACAGTTCTTCCACTAGAATCATTACGACTGGTTGACGATACCGATGATGACTCTCCTTCTTTGTCACTCTTCCTTTGCTTTTGCGCTGGCTGTTGGCGGTGCTGCTGCTGATCTTGGGATGAGGATTCGGCCTTGACATAAACCTGTTGAACTCGCACCAACTCCCAATCAACACTTCCAGCACCACCACGAATCGTTGTTGTCACCTCTTGTTTCGACGCTGGCGTGTTTTTTACTGCTACGCCACGCTGACTGCCACTGAATTTTGCACTAGTTGCTCCATATATCGGCTCACCGTAGAAAATTGGGGAAGATGATCTTTTCGCGAGAACCACTTGCGGATCTTGATGGGGGTTCGTGGAAAGATGACGTGACTCTTTTGTTATAGTTCCGTCTCGACCGTTTCCTCGAGCAGTCCGGAAAACATTTTTGGCATTGTTTGTTCCAAAATTACTGTTGGTTGTACCTATCCTAATTGCATTGATTGTGTCATTGGTGGAAACCGAGTTGGCTGCATTCCGATTGCCACGATAGAGTAAGTCCCTCACAAGACCTGAAATAATTATTATGAGTAATGATTTCAACAACATTTGTCACACAAAGATTAAATCATTCATATTTTAAGGAAACATTTTTATTTCCTTGTTTCATAATATTTGCATAGTTTGTCTGACACATCTTATGACAATTAATGTTCACACGCTTGTTTTTACGTAACAATGAGGAATAGTAAAAACCTTTCAATTACTTAAGGCCAAATTATGTTTCATACCCCACACATGCACATGCACAATACCCACAAACATGCCTAATCTTTTGCGAATAATATAATCTAATTAAGAAGAAACATGTAAGGCCTTCTTCTGACACTGATTTTACTTGCATAATTACAGCAAAACGAAATATGGACAAGATGGCTTGAGTTTGAGCATCACGATGGCATGTTGAAAGAAATGGGAAATTCTAATGGTCAGTCGCAGCATTGTATTTTGCTGCTTGCATGACGCTTCCACGTTTTCTATTATATCCCTTTGCGTGAACAACGACAATTTTTACGCGTTTTTCGGCGTAACGTTTTTTATTGCAACTTGCAACTCGTGCTTTCCGTATCTAAACGTACATTGTTAATAAGATGCCTAACAATTGCGAAAATGCAATCAGAAAATTGTGAATATGACTTCACTCATTTACACGCTATTATCTTCACTCTGGAAGTACCTATGAAAACTTAAAGGTGTACGATGCTAGTGCAGTGGCCGTTTACCGAGACCCTGATTTCGGTATTTTTATGACTCCTTAGTTGGCAAAGGCGATAAGATGCTCTCAATTAATTTAAGTGTAGTTTGTCCAGTTTTACTTCTTACGGTCTACGTGCGGCCAATAATGATTGAGTTGAAATGGCTGCCTCCATTAAAATAATATTTATACTATAAGCTCAGTTATTAAATTTAATTACAAAGCAATCAGAGGAATCGATGATTTGCTGGTATTGCTACTTTTTTTCTGTGCAAATAAAAAGGAGGAATCTGCATGCAACGTAAATTTTTTGTTCCTGCTTCTGGTAAATTAGCATTATTCTCTTTGGAATGGTAAAAGTTCCTCTTCTTCAAGTCATTTATCCTTTTCAAATAACCAATTCCGTTTATCAACAATTTAATCTTTTTCTCTTCCATAATTATAGACTGTCGATCGTAACAATTTTCTTTCCCTCTCTCACTTTGCATTCCTTTGTCTCACAGGTAGTCTCGTGCTTACATCCTTAAAAGAATATTCTCGTCATGCATTTGAAGCACCGCCACCACTCTTAAATGGCTGCTGCTTACTCATCTCTTATCATTAATTCAGTGGCGGTAGTAGTAAAACATAACTGGTTGATATTAAAACTTCCATGAAGTTTTTCTTTTGTGAATCTGATAATATGGAGTATAAAAATATGTGGGCCTTAAATGTCTGTATACTCGTAAAGGTTAAATAAAATTTTTAATAATTCCGTAGCGCAAGTGTAAATAAATGGCATCTCCGTCAGTTGACAGTTACGATTTGTCGATCTTGAAGTTCTCCAATCTCCACTGCTCCTTAGTACTTTTTATATTCAAATAATACTTTAATTTTAATCCTTTATACAATGTATATTTCATAGGCACGCACAGGGCATCTCTTGTTCCAATAATGTTCATACTTTGCGCAGACACTAGTCACTGTTACTTTTAATACTACGACTACGACAAAGGGTTAACAGAGGAACAGGATGGAGTTTATCTTCATTTATCACGCAAGTATGTCATTATCATTCATCTACGGGGTGAACTGAACGGTAGTAAAACGTTACTCACGTGCAAATATTCATGAAACGTGTACTGCGAAAGCTATAAAAGTAGGTACAGCATGTCACATTTTCATCTTACATGTCTCAATAAAACTGACCAAAAACATTACAAACTACAAGAGACAGTTAAACAGTTTACCAAGTGGTGAGGCTAATTTCCATATTATTTTGTTCAGTCAACAGCAGTGTAAATAGAAAAAAAATAGAAATTTGGCAAGCCGATTCAGATTTTGATCGTATCAGATGAGAGGAGCATCACCAAATAAAATAAAACAAAGAATGGGGAGATGTGCATATCCTTCATTTTGTACAGGTAATATAAAATACTTTACAAGCCGTGTGAATATTAATTTAATAATTGTAGCGGCTTGGAATTATAATAATCTTACCCTTATTGTAATGAATCACCCTAATTGGGCATAACATTATTATTATGTAGGGAAGTGGTGGCAAAAGTATTTAAAGGATGCACACGCGGCAATAGAATAATTTATAATTTTATATCCAGCAATTTAAAACAAATGAATTAGCATTATGAACTTTTTGTCTTCTTTCCAAACAGAAAAGTCACTGGCGAGGTGATATTGAAAAGTAGGAAAAAGTCTCCATTTGTCCTTAGAAAATTGAATTTCATTATAGTTCTAGTTGACTGTCAGTCAACAGGTTTCATGTGAGACAGAATGAACGCAACGTTGTCAAATGAGAGGAAGAAAAAAGACATCTTCAACTTAATGTGACCTTAAAATATTTTTGTTTGTCAATAGCAAATAGCTACAACAGTGTGGAGTGGAGATGAAAAGTTTGTCATATTTCTTAACTTTTTGTCATTCCAATTCTGACAGCGTAGAAAAAACATCTCTGCAATTTTGTTATGATGTTGACAAATGTACCGCGTCGTGTGCATCTGCAATTCAATCTTTGTTTACGAAGACACAATTTGAGCACTCAACAATAAGGCGCTTAAGTAGATACATATGTAATTATCCGGAATAAAATACTTTACATACATAAAGCATAATACATACAGGCTGGGATTTACCAAAATTTAACCGCCTGTGTCTTCCACAGCATTTTGTATATTTGATAGGTGTCTGTCTACGAAGTGTTGGCTTTGTTTAGTACAATTGCAAATATAAGACCCCGATAAATTTGGAGTGCAAAATTGCTAACGAATTGACAAGCTGGCTGACAGATTTGCATGTAAGCAAACCGAAAGGCGACAGCGAGAATCAAATTGTTACTGGCAATTTATGACACTGTCAGACAACTGGACTTTTTGTACCCAGAGCATCTCTTGTCTGTGAGTTATTGTGAGTTATGAAAAACAGTTCACAGGAACTCGGCTTGCGCTGTAAAAAATTTGAGTTTGTGACCTGAGTCACAGAGCTCAGCAGGTGCTCGTAGTGATGAATGCTAAACATATTTTAAATGTACTTGTTTACAATTTCTAGAATATAGGACCACCTGTGGAGCATGAATTGCGGAGCTTTTTACTTGATTAATTTAAGAGGAGCAAAAACTGCAATGATCTCTATAATAATAATAATCATCATCATCGCAAGCTAAGCCTAATCGACAGATAGACCAATTCTCCACAAGAGAAAAAACTAAAAGACAATTGGCAATAAATAAATCGCACGATTATGGAATTGTTGCAAACAATCATTGTCTGACAGGTTTACGATATAAAAGGATAGGTCAAACTCACTTTTTTTCGATACTGGCTTTTGCTGAACCATTTGAATACGATTCGATTTCTTTGGCAATCTCTTTCGCAGCAGCGTAGTGGTCAGCAATTCCTCCAAATGGTGATTTGTGACTTTTGTGTCGGGGTATAGCTGACGAGCCTGTGGATTTAGTCAGCGTTGCAGAGTTCCCCGTTGCTCTTCTTTCGTTGGGCGGCGTTGATGACGTGTCGTAACCTTCGCTAGGATTCGAACTTGAACTTGATGTATCATCCACCTCATCACTGATGCTTTCCCTGTGACCTACTATTGCTACTAGCATTATTATTTGATGACGACGATGCCGACGAGGGTTGCTTAATCGGTCGTGACTTTCTCAAGGAATTTGCGAATGCCTCAAGATCGACGGTGTCTTGCTCTGAGGAGACGATCTCAGACTCTGCCGTGCTGTGATCATCATGACCTTTCAAATGGGCCGATGAAACAGACGCTCTTCTAGAATTATTTGTAGCAGAAGTGTTAATTGCATTGGCAAATCTCCTCGTATCTGGCAATCCACTGCCAGTGCCGCTGGTCATCATTAACAGGGACTCCGTCACAATCGAATCTTGCTCCATTGAAGGTTTTCGCGATCCGGGTCTTGACGCTCCAACATCATCTGCGAAAGTGACAGAGGGACGTCTGGAGGGACCATTGGAAGATGACGACGAAGACGAGGAAAATCGTCGGTTTGCATTTGCTTCCAAGAGAGACCTTTTTGCTTGAGTGTTATTAGCAAGATTATTCAAACCGCTGGGGCCACCGCCAATTCGAATTGATCGAACGAACTGCGTGTCCTTTTTGATTAATTTGGCATATCCGACAGAGTCTACTGGATTAGTTTTAGCATTATTTAC
>VYYJ01003251.1:0-17320 GCA_021029165.1 Cyphoderus albinus | reverse complement strand
TATTATTATATTGTATATTATATTGCAAACACACAGCTTTGAGACCAGATAATAAAAAGCAAAGGGCAAAATCAAGCATTTTTACAATGAAAGACTTTACATTTTACACTATTGATATTTATTGACTGCATTTGCAACACATTTAATAGTTTCAGGACCTATCTATAAAATTACTAACGATTTTAATAGTAATTTGAAATAAAAAAACATCAAAAATCCTCAACCAAATACAAAGTAGGGGTTTAATTACTGTTACATTCCAAACATTCTGTTTACTTAATGTCTAGTTTAAATAAACATTGAATTAATATTAATTGGTTAGAAGGTGGCGTCATTAAACCGCGTTATATTGTATAATTGCTTTAGTCATCGCTGTACGTCAGCAATTATTATTAAAAATTTCACTGCTACATTTGGCCTTTTTGATTACTAATTATTCATGTCTAGTATGTATAGTAATAAAAACTGATTTTTTCCTCTCCCATTTACTTTTGTGCAGACGCAAACGGAAGCTATAATTTTTTAGACAACCCCATTAACGCAGTATTATTGACTACTCACTACTAGTATACACTGAACTAAATAAAAGCAAGTTAGCCATTTATTTGATTTTGTATAAAATAAGTATTTTTGCTAGAGAAGTTGTACATTCCAGTTTCACAAAATCTCAAATCCCACAAAGAAAGATAATTTGTTCAACTGCTGTCAAAATCTCAATTTTCACCATGAACTTCAAGCTCCTGAAGGTTATCGCTATACTATTGTTAGCTTTAATTGCGGTTGCGGAGGAGGCAAGTAGATTTAAATTAAACTACATAAAGTGCATAATCAAATATGAAATAAGCATAGAGTAGCGTTTAATTGGTTTATATAATTTGTAAAAATGTATAATAGGACTCGCCGAATGGAGGTACAAAGGTGAAGAAGAATCCCGGCGCCCCAGGTCGCGGTTAAAGGTCCCTTCCTTATAATATGGAACATCAACTACAATTTTTGATTGATATTTTCAATTCAATTGTTTCTTGGTTTTAAAATTTAATTCGGGTTTGTTGTTTATTGTTTATTAGAATCAAAATTGCCCTACTTTAATTTATCCGATTAATTAATTTTGAAGACTTTTCTAACCACAGTCTCAGAAAGACTGGTAATGGCGACTTTTCTTTTTCCAGCAGTCAATTGTTGTTTCATGAAATATTCCTGGTAGTATCCCTCTAATAGCTTCTTAAATTTTCAATCAGGATTTAATAATTTTTCAAAAGTTCTTTTATTCAATTCGTCAAAGAAATGAAATAAATTCTCTCCTTTCAATTCAACCAAGTTAAATGAACAATGCATTTCTTATTTATATAAAATGACACGTACTTTAACGAAACTTCTCGATTATTACATCACACGTACCTGTATGTAAATCATTCATTATTTTTGTTGGACGTGTGGTTTTCGCGATGTGCACGAGTACAAAAAGTAATTACATTTTGTTGCAATATCTGTCAGATACATATATTACTGCTGTCAGATAACTTCCATCAAATGGCTTAAATTATTCAAGTTTCATTTCATTATTCTACGGATACTTGTGTTCTTTTTAATTACACGAATCTAAAATAGCATCAAGCTATTCTAAAGCAATAAACCATTCTATGATGATTCATCAGGAAACAAATATGTATGTAAGATGTCCGAAAATAGTATTCATGCAGTCAGATTATACATGTCGTAAGTGACAATAAAGCTTACTTTATGTGCACAAAATACCGGCTGCTACGGTAATTCAAGATGGACAGGACTTGAGTTTTATCAAAGACACGCACATCTTTGACCCTTTTATATTTAGGCCTACTTATACGATTAGTTAACCTCCCGGGGTGAAAGTGTTTGCATACAGACTATTTTTGAATATCAAGTAAGTTTACCATACACTTTTGTCCGGTTAATGTTAGATTGCACAGCTACGTTTTGTCAGATTCCAGTGTGCCAATATAACCTACATCTGCTTCACCCTTCATTTTGTTTCAGAAGGTGTCATTTTCACAGCGTGTATCCATTTTTAAAAGTTATTTACATAATTTCAGCTGCAAACCGCTGTCCCCTTTGTTCCCTACCTTTTTAATAGGTAAAAGCTTTTTTTAATGAATACGTGTGAATAAGTGAAACAGGGTGACCACTACGTGTTCTTGTTTGCTACAAAAGGATATATTTGAATGATCTTACATATTCAATGCAAAAACATGCAATTTTTACAGCTTCTGTGAGAGCGTGGCTAATTTCACGACACTTCTGCTTGTCATAACGAACACATCGAGCCGGGTATGACGAGGTCTAACCAGTTAAAAGTCGCTGGGTTTTGGCAGGAGCTCCTCAATATCGTTTTGTCTCCCTCCAGAGAACTTTCTCTGCCTTCCCATCCTTTTCCTCTTTATTTTTTCAAATTCGTTTTCAGTCTCACAATACACTTTCTCGTTCATTTTCAATTATTATTCAGTGATACTTTAGCAATCTTATAAATTCGGTTACAAACTTACCAATTAACAAAAAGTTCAATTGGATTAATTCTGTGAAAATCATGACAACTCCGGAAAGCAAGGCTTTGTGGAAGAAATTCTTTAACGGTCATACGTCTTCGACTCGGCCACCGGACATTGAAATGGGAGACCTTCCTTCCGTCAATGGACAGGCTGTTGAGCAGCCGGAGAACTCTCCAAGTGAAAGCCAGAACGGAGAGCGTGAAACTATTGAAACAGAAATAGATTCCACAACTGCAAGATCTCCTGGGGAGATAGGAGCCTCCACATCTACGATGCACGGCAGACAGTCCTCCATCCTTGACAATATGGATGCTGAACCGGATTCGGGGCTTGTTCAAGAGTTAATCAAGAAATGCAAATCTCCTTTGCAGAGTATTTTGAATTTTAATTATTTCTGCTTCATGGGACCATTCCGAATTAACAAAGAAGCCGTTGTGGTGTCCAATTGCTTCCATAAGGTAAGATGCATTTTCATTTATTTTTCCTTCAAGAATATCATACTACCAACAATAACGCCTGAGTTTAGAAAAATAAATAGGAGTGGTTTAAAATAGAATTGTGTTTAAATAATAGTTTTGGAATTAAAACGTTTGAGAAATGAAAAATTATGCTTTATAAGCACTAATTTCTTTAGTTAAATGTTGTAATTTAGACCAGAATCAGCGAGAATTTACCGTGTTTGGAAATTAAATTTATAGAGTAGAGAAACCTCCAATCTCCCAGACTTGACCTTAATTCATTTTTTTACATTTTCTTTATTTATTTTGACATTAAATTTTTGAAATAATTTAACAGAGAGTGTAGGATGGCTAGTTTGAATATTAGCATCATCGTCGATAATAATGATACATACTGCAAATTTTAATATTTTTTTTACTGATTTTAATATTTTTCTGATGAGAGCTCTTATTTTGTTTATTAGGTTATTGCAGTAATGTTCCTTTGTACATCATTGCTGGAAATTTTGTTTGCAATAAACCTCACCTCTTTTTACATCAACGACATGGATGGCAGCAAGATCAAAAGATTTACCGAGCTGATGCTTCTTGTTTCAACCGCTATGAACCGGATCATGTACTTCTACGCTTTGTGGAGTAACCGGCACATTTTGGCCAACATATTTAAGGGGATGCAAGGGCCTCATTTTGTCCAGGTTTTTTTCGACCCACAGGTAAGCAGTGTTATTACTATTTTACTATGCACAAGCAGAAATGTGCAAATAATTGTTGCAAATTATTTGGCAAAAGTCATGTCTGGTTAGAAATCATTATTTTAAATGTAATTGCTAAAGAGCGTAAAACTTTTACTGAAAAGTTAAATAGCATAAAATTGAATTCGCATAAAACTCCGAGGGCAGAGAATTTGTCACAAATTTGAGAATTTAAAAGAAATTTATTGAGTCGAAACCTCATAATGACTGGCTGAGTATATTAAAAGTAATTACATCGACACTGCCAGCTGAATTATACAAATGTATAAACCGGATTTCGTTTTAAAAAACTTTCCACAATTTATTCGTACTTTTGACTCTAAATGCTCCTCAAGTCCTCACAGAAACGATCGAACTACTTCACAGGGTTTTGAATTTTTTCAGCCAGACCATTTATTACCAGCACTGTTAATTAGCGGAGGCGGATTTCTGATAAGGTGATAAGGAATCCGAGAACTGATAACGGGATTTTTTTCTAAATTTATTGAAGAATGCTATCTCTGCCTCTGCTACTTTACAGTGCTGTGTATTACAACATTTCTATCTCTTTCGAAATTACTTGACACAAAACCAGCAACACCTTTTTTTACGTAAAGCGTTCCTTTTTTGCAGCTTTTGTATTAACTCTCCTTGCGCCTTTGGTTACAACTCAGATCCAATAATACCGTTAATCTGCTTGTCCAATTCAGATTTCACTTGAAAAAATTGCTTTTTTGTTTCACTTAAATTAAAAAGAAGTTAAAAAATTACTTAGTATCAGGTCCGAAAATTGAGAATTTTACAGTTAATCATGGCTATGCTTTATTATTACAGATTACACATTTACTATTTTGTTTCATGTTGCACTCCAATATCTCTAAATATGTTTACCATATAATTAAGAAAGCCGAGATTTTGATTTTAGTGTTAATATATTTAAATGGACTTCACATAACCAAACACAATGACATTTTCTGAGAGTGCATTTTACCATTTCAGAGTTAAACTTGTAGTAAACTTTGTAGTAAGTAAATAGTATGTGAGAGAGCTATATAAAGCTGCAAAAAATAATAATTTTCAATTTTCGTGGTGGCCAAAATTTATTCTTTAGTAAAAAGAAAATAGTGAGTTGGGGACATAATTGTCTATTTACTAAATTTTAACACCTGCTATTTTTTTAAATTGACAAAAATGTTAGGAACGACACACTCGGTCTCATTTATTCATACATCGTTGAAGTTGGTCTTATTTTTGGTTAATACGAATTCCGAACAAAAAATAAAATGGGCGGTTTATGCTATATATTTCCCTAACACTAGAAGTGGCGAACAACGGTTGGATAGATGGGCATGTGCAATTAGTAAAAACATACATACATACATATAGGTTGGCAAAGTGATGTAAGATGTGCACAATCATGATGATGATGAATGACAAGAAATATTTTCAAACTCAAATACTAATTTAATTTAATCTTCGAACTTCCGAATTTACAGTGAAACTTGAATATTCACATAATTATTTTGTTGAAGGGAATTCATAGAATCAAAATAGTATTCTAATATTTGGATAATTGTATTTTGAAATAAAAAACTTTTCATAATTGGTTCAGAATGAAATATTAAAGCATAACGAAAGATTAGGTTTGTCATTTTCGTTTTTTTCTAATTCACAAAAAAATATTTTGTTCACTTTCTTCTTTTATAGTTTCTGCAATTCGTTTCAGATACTGCTTCTACTCTGGCTTTAATTAATTTAATATAAAATACAATCGGTCACACGTGTTTAATAAGTGTATCTTACGCACATCTTGATTATTCTTCCTACAGGTAATTTTCTACACAAACAATGCTGTTTTTAGATGCAACAAAATCATTTCATTAAATATTTAAAGGTTGAAACATATACTTATTTTGTTTCGAGTTGTTTAATTACACCCCGATTTAAATTGTCATCAACCCAGCAAGTGAAAATGTTTTCACTGCTTTTTCTTCGCTCCATGCTGCTTTTAATAACAAGAATAACAATAATAACTACAATTTGACAAAACAATCACAACTGGAAATGAACACACAAAAATAAATAAAAATTCATTCTTCGCTCGCCGCAAAATATTTGCCAAAATATGAGATTTGTTCTTGCTTGGTTTTTTTTATTATTTATTATCATTCAAAAAAGCAACATCTCACCTTTTCACAGGAACACAAAATCTCGTGTTTTATAAAAGGTTTTTAAAATACCTTGAAAGCATGGGGCCAATTAACCAAGATAGAAATCCTATATACTTAAATAATGTAAATGTTTCAACGGTGTTAGTCTAACACTGTTAGATCTAACCTTCATCACTTTCTCAAGAAAAATGTAGTTTTCTGTCATAAATATTTTTTTACGAGAAATGGTTTTTTCTTACCCCAACTTCAATCTTCAACGTGACAATTTTTTTGATTGTCCCAAAGTTATATAAACATCAAGTTTTGGGAAATTGAAGTTTTCAGATTTCCTCAATAAAAACAATTGGGATGGCAAACTTTTTATCTGTGTTTAGGTGTTTTGTATCTGAACAAAATTAAGGATTTTTGATTTATCAGTTTGAAATCTAGCAATTGTAAAACAAAAGGAGCTCAAAACATCAAAAGAAAATAAACAGATTTTCATATAACTGCAGCTTCCGGTTTTAAAAAAGCAAGGTAATGCGCGACTCACAATTAAGTACACGTTGTAAAAAAATTACCCTAACTTTAACTGCAGTAAAGTGAAATATAAAGAGAAAACATCAACGATAAAAGTTGCCTTATAAAACGTTAAAAAGGGAGAATCTTTGCAGCCTCAATTTAACAATTAATTACATATAGTGTATCTAAAGCTAAAAGGTTAACAATATGCACATTTCAATAGAAAATGTAGATCTACTGAATAACGTTATTTCATCACAAACAGGATGCCTTGCATTAAACTACTCATATAATGTAATGTGTTGTAATTTCTGCTTACTTAGATAGTTGGAACATATATTTTAGCTGGGTTTTAATTTTTGTGCGCAGCGTTGGGATTGGATACGCCTTCTCCGCATACTTTCGTATATTGGATCTGTCGGGATTTGTTTCTCCGGAATGGAAATTTATCGAATGGATACTCTTCGAAATTATGGTTGGGACTATGCAGATTTATTGGATATACATGAGGAGAACCTCCTCAACTCATTCAGTTTGTCAAGGGATTGGGCCTATAAAAGCGGGTCTTACTATAACCAAGCACAACTTTTTAATCAAACCATGCAATTATCCACCTTTGTACTTGGTCATCTTGGAATCGTTGTGTCAACTGCGGGGTTTCAAATTGATTGCTCTATCAGAGACTTTTTCCTTACATGCGTGTACACTTTGTACATTGCTGTAATGTCTATGCAAATGACACTTATTCTCGCCGAAAACTGGAACCAATGTTCACCAGAAGAGATGCGACCCCGTTTTCGACACATTTTCTTGAGTTACCGACGTCTATTAGAACTGGCCAAAGATATCAACCAGGTCCTGAAACCATTTTTGCCCTTCATGATAGCCACTGATGTTCTCCAACTTGTAATGGTTGCGTTCTACATTCTGGCTGGAGATTGGACCTACGCTATCAGTTTTTCTTTTAACGTCATCAAAACAATTGTGGGAATTTTTATGGTGTTCAGAATTAATAGCGAAGTAAGTTTCATCGTTGATTTGCATTATAATAGCGCTCACGAATTATTTTGCTAATACATACCCCACTGCTTTAATTTTCAGGTATCAAAGATAGAAGAGTGGTTCATATCGGATAAGACTCAGGAAATCCTCGACTTACCAACATATAAAGTCAACACAACCTTGTTCGAGTTCACTCGGTTTCCTATTGGTATTGGTACTGGAGCAACGTATATTTGCGAGGCCTTCTTGGTTACGGTGAGCCCCTCGAAAATTATAGGTTATTTTGGTTTGGCAAGGAGAAAAGTTAAAAAACAAAATTTATAAATTATGCCTTTGTTTCTTTTCAGTTTATCAACTCCGTTTTAACGTACTTTTTTCTGGTGGCACAATCACTAGAGGACGAGGAGGCAGCCGCAGTGGAAGCTTCGGTGGCGGTGGCCAATCATACTTGTAACTGTACTCTTTTCTGAGGACAATTGATTTGCCTGGATGAACTCACTGGATTTCAGTAAGACAGTTTCAATTTACTTGGTGTAAATCTTAACACCACACTGAAAAAGTTAGAATTAATTTGTTATAGAAACACACTCACTTTACATGAATTGGGAAGTTGTAATATAATGATTCTCTTGTGGATGCACTTAAGGAAATAGAAAACTTTGACACCTTTGAAACTCAATTCATCCACGTTGATAGTAAAATTTCTGTTTCTTAATAGATAAGTTGCATAAAAAATCCCATCTCCGGGTAATATGCGTAGCACGTAAATTTGTACATAATACATCTTGCTGGAGGGGAGGTGGAGGGAGCGAAAACTTAACAATTTCATAAAATGAATTTTACCCATTTTTACGCCTGTTTTTAATACTAGTAAAATATTTTGAGTTTTGTATCTCAAGTTAGAGGGTATTAACTTCCATATTTCAACACACTGGAATAACCACCATAATGAAATAATATATTTTCTTCTAGAGTCAAATTTAGTACTGTCAAATAGAATTTCTGAAAATGTTTAGATTTTAGTGTTTTGAATGATGTTGTGCTGGCTGAGTGGGCGGTACATTTTGCATTAATAATATACCATTTTCTTTTTGCATAAGTGGTAAACAAATAAAATTATTGCAGGGTGAATTAATCTATCATACATTTTTAAGATTGAACGCTCTTTACATCAATTATAAAAATTATAAATAATTCAGAAACACAAAAAACAAAAAATATAGTAACACTTTAATGTCATCCCCAAAAAAATTGCATTCCGACTAAATCTAAGTAACTAACATTCTTCTCACATGATAGCTGGCAACTTAAAAATCTGATAACATAGCACACTGCCTTTTTGACTATTTAGCGTAATTTCAAATTATTATACGGATTGGATAATTTTTAGTTGACGGATGGTTTTTTATGTATAGTAGTTGCACAACTAACGAACTGAAAACAGACCAAACAAAGCAAACCGTTTGGAATAATCTAATAATATTAAGAAAATTTGTCGATGTAGATGTACATAAATTACGGTCAGAGACATTTTCATGGAATTTCAAAATTATGCATTATATATTCATGTTTAAAATTGCACTTTTGTGTTGCACCAATTAACCAACTATGAGAATTATCCATCACAAATTAATTACGACACAAACTGGCACAAGCAAGAAGCATGATAACTATACCAGAGCCATAAAACAGTGTAGGCTTAATTAATTGCACCATAAGAAAACATTATTGAGAAACAATTAGCTAGCACAGCAGTTGAATTCCACGAATCTAATAATATTCAAAAGCAAACATAGATTTTCTTTCAAATAAACAAAATGATTTTCTTTGATGTAGAATACAGCAATAATAGCAAGTTTGTTTTAAGCTAGGTACGGAAATTGCTTAAACCGTTATAGAAGAAATTGAAAAAATTCTTGTGTGACTTTCACTTCATTCATGATTATGGTAGCATTTTATATTGAAATCCACCCAAAATAAAATGCTATTACCAATTAGCTGTTTCTCTTTCGACTCTTCCAAAATTGAAATTAAAGTTTGATACTAGTTAAACTGGTAGCGGCGTTTTGGTTTTGGATTATTGCAATGAGAATCATAAATAATACACTTTCATTCCGTTTTTTAACAATTTGGTTTAGTCATTTTTATGGGTACTTTTACTAATGCTGCACATAACCTTAAAAAACTAATAAAATTAGATAAAACATTATAATATAATGAAGAAAAACACAAACAAAAATCAAAAACCACATAAAAATCAATAAATCACTTGCACCGTTTTGTAAAATGTATACTATTTTAAGGTTTGCACAATAACACCTTCATCCACTGCAGATAAAAATAATAAAAGGTACCAAAAAAAATCAAAATTAAATCTTAGAAACATTAATGAATGATTTTAAATTTAACAATAAATGTTTTCAGTTAGAATTTAATACTGTATTTGATACAACTGCACCAAAAAGATAATAGGCTTAATTAATATAATTTTGGTAAGTATGAAAATTAAATATTTGTTTTCGAATAAAACACTTTTATTGGTTAAGTCATCCTGAGTAGTTTCTTGTGAAACGGATAGATCTTTATTCGCAAACAATGCAAAATGCTGTCTAAAATGATTTTAAACTATCTTTATGGATAGATTTTTTGTTAACTTTTATTTTACATTGCTTAAATTTATAAAATTGGAAAAATATGAAATGTGAATTTGTTTTAAATTTGTTGGTTTAGGATTTAAGATGAGTTTAAAAAGTGTTGCTTGACATAAATTATTGTGTATTGCGTAATTTAAAATAGGTCAGTTTAATTAGATAATTTCGTACCCAATAATTGTTGCAGTATTTTCATGCACTGCACTATGTATTAGCACAAAAAAAGTAAAAAATACAAAATCATGTTCCTTTGGAATAAAAATTGTTCTGTAATTCTTTTAGATTGGTACTTAAATAATTTTTTGAAACAAAGATAAATTCATTTTCGAAGTTGTGAATTTTAATCTTGACCTTTTGTTTTGAATTATAAATTAGATTTAAATTAATTACTTATAACGTTTTTATTTTACTGCAATAGATCTAAAAATTTATGTCATGAAAATGAAATCCAAAATTAAAAGTATTACTTTTAAGTCTTAATTAGTATTACGGCGTTTCCAAAATTTCTATTGTTAATAAATCCATTCTTGTTTCCGTAAATTACTAGTTAAACCGTCTGTTAATTTAACATCAAAACTCATTTAAGGTAAATTACAATAGTATTTTTAATTGGTAAATAAATACTTTCATTGAATATTGTAATTTGGACTATAACGTTGTATGATTGTAAAGTGATACATGTAATAGGACACTTATTGTTTCTTGTTTCCAATAAACTGTTTTGCGTTTTACTTGAATTTATTTAACTTGTAGTTATGCTACACACAAACATACACTTAACAATATTTTGAATATCCAGGTCTCCTATTTGCTGAAAAAATTGTACATAAACAATACGACCAATTACAACAATATTCCGCTCTTGTAGTTTGTATTAAATATCAGTTTGATTTGTTCCTAGAGATATAACTATCAAGCACTTATTTATACACTGAAAGGGAAAATCAGCAATTTTCAAGGTTACCCGCAAAACAGAAAAGTAGTTAGTTCCCATTCAGTATTAATATTTCATTTGTAGGTCAAATCAAATCCATATTTACATTTGTATATACATATGCACTTTGGTCTCTTCGGATCAAAGTGCTCAAAGTAGCAAAATAATTTGAGTTAAAAATAATTCTGCACAGCATCATTACCATTACCGTTAAAAGTGCGCACAGCCGTTTACCGGTTTGGTTAAATAAAATACTAGAAAACGGTTTGAAGGAATGTCTCATCTCCCTCGTCTGCCGCTGTAAACTGTGAGGAATGTTTTAAAAATGCATATCTGAATGTTTTGCATTGCTGTTTACTCCTAATGCGGATTTTGTAATTTGCTTTGAGCACATCGACGATGTGAGTGTTTTCTTCCTGTTTTCTTTCCACACATGATATTTTATATGATTTATGATTATCATGATGACTATATTCACAATACTCATAGAATAAATGTTATTTATAACGTTAATTGAAACCCTATTTATTTACACACCGTCTTTATAAAATCCTGTAAATTTAGATTTTCTAGCTTTTTCATGCGGATCTTCTTCCTTTTCTACTTTATGGATTTTATTATCTGGGAAGCATCTGATTTTACTTTACATCAGTGATGATCTTCCGAATCATAATAATCCTCTAATTTATCTATTCTTCTGCAGCATTGGGAACATAATTTAGAAAGCAACTTCAACTTTGTTGCGTTTTATTTATTTGTGGGAAGACCAAGAGAAGCAAATTTGAGGAAACCTTGTAGCGAAATAATGGGGTAAAAGAAAAAATGCAGTTTTATTTTAGTCCATTGATTAATTTTATAAGAATATTTTAACTGCAGAATGGCAATTGCAACTTTTTGTATTCCAGCAGTCAATGGTTGTTGCATGCAGTTGTCTTTGATTGTTTTTCAAATATTCCTTTAAATTTTAAACTGGAGGCCAATCATTTTTTTAATTAATGCGATTCGCATATAATAAAACAATTTCTAAATTGGCATTGACACCATAACACCCAAACACTTTTGGTAGTTGAATGTTTTTGAGTATCATTTTATTGCAACTTCCTGCTTTTGCTTTTTGCAATTTCGTTCCGGTTTACCAACCTGCTTCATCATCTGCCGTCGTTGGTACAATAGAACAGAGTAAATATCTAATGCACCGGGAATGCATCTGAAGCATGACTCCTCTATTTTGACAGGTGCATTTTAACTTCATTAGTATTGAATTAGCATATTCAATTTGACAGCTACATAATCGTTTAGTGTTCGTGTTGGAAATTCTTGTACGTGAAGGCCAATCCGCCCATAATAAGTCTATTTCACGACACTGTTTCGATTAAGTAAGCAGCAGCTGTATGATTTATTGCATGCTTCCAGTTTTGAACTCCTCCAGAGAAGTGTCAAATATTGAGAATAAAAAACACCTGCCCTTCATCATTCGTTCAACGATTCCTACTCAAGAATGTCGGCTACTGGACCACTCGGAAAATTAATAAGTGCAAAGGTCTTACATTTTTATCGTTTGCTATGTGTAAAATATTACCCAGAGTGCAATATATAGAACATGCTTCGTAGCACAGTTACCTAGTTTTATTTGGATAGAGCTTACATAATATTGCATCTATTAATTCACTTACGTTACGATGAGAGTCAGCGTAAAGTTTTCAAGTAGGAAATGGTATGAATCATATGGTAGAATGTTAGAATAATGCTAGGTAAAATGCTAACGGTTGTCAGTTATACCTGTTAATGAATCCTTTTCGACTTGGTTTCACATTGAATAAACGTATTATACTCTGCCTCACCAATATGAATGATCCTGTCAACATCGTTCTTCATCTATGAAATTATGAAACATATATGATACGCAGTTACAAAACGAACCTCACCAACTTTTTAATATTCTTAATAATTCGCAACTTCATTGTACCAGGTAGAATTATTTAATATGAGGCACGAGTGAAAGCTTAAAATGGCAGTAAAAATCATTCAAATATTTCGTCGATAGTTCATGTCATTTACCACAGACAAAAGCAGGGTACTCCTTCGTGGGTTTTTTGGGTTTTTTAGAGGTGGGTTGGGGTTTTTAAAGTAAAAAACCCACCAGAAATTGGGTTTTTTGGCTTTTTTAAAACATCAAGGAAAATTACAGAATTGACTCATTAGATGTTTTTTGGTCCCTTTTATGCCATTACAAAATTCAAAATTACATTTTTAAATTTCATTGTTCAGTATATCAACTGACTACAGAATTAGTGTAAAAGTTGATCAAATAAATGTTTAAGTTACCATTTAGCCGCATCACTAACAATTATAACACATTAAACATAAAATTAGTTGTTATAGCACATTTTGCCACTTAACCTCTGTTAAAACAAAAAACCCAAAATAACCCAAAAAACCCACCTAAAAAACCCAAATTGGGTTTTAAGATAAAAAACCCATGGGTTTTTCGTACCTTGGACAAAAGTCAATTCAAGTTGAGTGACATGATTGCAAAACATGCGCCATAAAATATCATTCTCCTTTTCGTGCAAGCAATAGACAACTACCAGTACACAAAGCATCTAAGTGGCAAAATAATAGCGTTATTATAAGAATTGCTCAACGGTTAAGGAAAAGGCTAGAGGGAAGTGTATACAAATATAAATGTCTTGAGCAACGTACCGTTTTTTATCTAATATAATGGCGAAGTCTAGTAGAAGTAATGCGTACTGATGTAGCCTTGTATAGTTGCAGACACACAGCTTTGTAACCAGATAATAAAAAGCTAACGGCAAAGTAAAGTATTTTTACGGTGAAAGACTACAAATGCACTCTAATGTATATTGATATCGCATTTAACAGTGTCAGGGCCTATATAAAATGGCTACCGACTGTAATAGTAATTTGAAACAAAAAAAAACATCGAAAATCAACAACCAAGCACAGTGTAGCGTTTAGCGTTTTAAATACTTCTACATTTGAAAACAATTTCCTGCTTAATGATTGATTTAAATGAACATTGAATTAGTATTAAATGGTTAGAAGGTAGCAACAGCAACATTAAACCATTACAATAAAAACTCATTTTCTTTTTCTCTCCCATTTATATCTGTGCACACAGACGCAAACGGAAGCTATAATTTTTTGAGATTCCCCATTGACGTAGTTTATTAGTATTGACTACTAGTACACTGAACTAAATAAAAGCAAGTAAGCCATTTATTTGATTTCGTATAAAATAATTATTGTCGCTGCAGAGGTTGTATATTTCAGTTTCACAAAATCTCAAATTCACTAAAGAAATTTTTTAACTGCTGTCAAAATCCGACTTTTCATCATGAACGGGAAGCTCATGAAGGTTATTGCTGTACTTTTGTTAGCTTTAATCGCTGGTGCGGAGGCAAGTAGATTTAAATTAAATTGCATAAAATGTATAATAATCAAGTACGAGATGAACATAGAATGGCGTTTAAATTGTTTATATAATTTGTTACCATTTATTATAGGACTCGGCGAAGGATGCAGGTGCAAAGGTGAAAAAGAATCCTGGCGCCCCAGGCCACGGTTAAAGGTCCCCTTCCTTACATTTTGGAACAACATCTACAACTACTGTATGAATTCAATTCTGTTTATAATAAAATATTCCGTTTTAAATCAATTTTGTTGTTTGTAATTCAATAGAATGAAACTTCGCAGACTTGTAGTTTACCATATTAATGTTAAGTAATTTTGTAGGTATTTGTAACCAGCGTTGACAAGAAGACTGGTGTCGACAACTTGTTTTTTTGTGTTATCGGTTCCGGATGCATTATTCTTTGTAGGCCCTGCATTAGTTAAAAAATGCCAAATCAATCACTTCTCAAAAATATTGTATACAATTTCCCTATCATGAAATAAATTCTCTCCTGTAATGCATTTGTAACTTTTTCTGGCAAAGGCAAGGGAAAGTTGCGTTAATGAGGAGGTGTATGAATAATTTGTACTTTCAAATTTATTTAAATATTTTCTGTTTAATAAATTTGTATGCTACCTTTAAAAATACACATCTCCCTGCAGTCATTGCTATAATAAAAAGCGAAGTGTCATTACTATTAATTGACACCGATAAGGAAATATACATTTGATATTTCAAATAGTCTATTATTTATTTACAACCTCACATTTTGTTCCTTTCTATTTTATTTCATTTTTATGGAAGCTGCTTCATCATTTGGCAGTGTCACACAGCAAAACAGTTTTTATAAAGCGTGTGATATTAAGGTGAAGTTATCGTTTTGCATACTTCAATTAAGTTTAGACTGCAACAGATAAAGTGTATACATGACGTTCCTTCTGAACTGCATTTGCAGGATGATTAATATGACACATAATAGTAATGCTTATAATAAAATGAAGGGTTCAGTTTAGTTTCATTGTAGTTTAAATTGAAATTGGTAGGTTTGAACATATGTTCTGACTGCGCTGGCTTAGTTAGCATTTTAAAACTGCGGGGAATATTAAAGTTTATGGTGTATTGTACACAACTTGAGATGTTGAGATTGTAAGGTTTTGTATAAGGTAGAAAGTTATTAAGTTCTTAGCATTTTAAGAATCCGACTTAAAATATGACCATTGATCAATATTGGTTCATGTAAAATGAAACCTCATGCAACTTCGCAGTGTTGTTGTATAAATTGAATTATATGTATGATGTATCTATCTACATTTATCTAGGTAAAACATGAGCTAAGGGCCTACCACTGAATAAGACGAATGCAATCAGACTTACAATTACACAAATGCATAAAGTTACAACCTCGCAGACTCGCAACGTCGCAACATATGGATCTTACATATGTACATTATGATGCTGCTTTTCACTTCACACAATCACAGCAACCAGATACTAAAGGTAAAAGGTAAGCAATGGGATATGCATCGTAAATATATTTATACTATTTATAATTTCAGTTGTAAACAAGCTTTTTTGATCATTACCAAGCCAGTAAAGTATCAGATAGGATGGTGGCAAGTAATAAATGAAAGCTTGTTTGAGATTTTTGTAGGAAAAATAAACTTCGCAATTTTCAAAAATAATCGGAATGACGCTTTCGAAAGTAAAAGCATCTTTTTCAGAACATCCTCTGTCGAATCCGTTAATTGTTACAAATGTTTTCTCTTGGAGAAAGTGGGGCTTTCGTGAGTTGAAGTCCATGCGTTTGGTTTGCAAATTGTGGCAGGAGTTAACCCTTGACCAGTGGCGTTCCATTGCTACCATCGTCATCACCGATGCTGCTGATGGTCCGCGAAAGTGAACACAACGTCGCATTTCCCACAGGGGAAGGTTCCATGCAGCTTGGAATGATTTTCCAGTTCCTCTGGAAGGGTAAACCGTTGGTAGCAATCAGGAGTCTCACACTGGAGAGGCTCCAGTTCCTTTTTCGCTTTCTCTTTCTCTTTTTGGAGTGTGACAGTGACACCCCCGTTTCCGTTGTCATTGTCATCAATACCGTGAACAGCTAATTGATGGTGAAGAAGCAAAAACTTTGTTCCAAAATTCGTCGAGCATTTTTCACAACGAATTGCTTTTTTCTTCGGACCTTCCACTTGGTGCACTTTTCTCTTATGATAAAGCAGTGTGCCCGAGGTGGGTCGTTTCACTGTACAATTTGGGAAGTCGCATTTGTAGGAAAATGTACTCGTGTCCATTTCTTCTAAACAGCGCCTAAGAGGTTTTCGTTTTTTACCAGTTTTCTTTCGTTTCTCTGAAAACTCGACTTCATCTTCTTGACCTTCATTTCCTGAAATTTCTTCCCTTTTGGTTTCATCGTCACTGCCATTGACATCACTACTAGCAAATTCCTGATCCGTATCTATTTCTGACTGCATCTCAATATCGTCATCCTCATCCTCATTGCCAATCTCCTCTTCCTTAAAGTCTGCCTTTACAGTCTCAACATGAGTGTCTTTGTGTGCTTCAAGGCTTTTCGAGTTTGAAAACGTTTTCGAGCATTTATCACAGCGTAAAACGGTCCTCATCCGTCGGCTTCGTGATGGTGGCGTTGTGATGGCGTCATCATTTGTCACAGTTTTGTTGACATCATTGTTATTGTCGCCACACTCGTCTGAGACAGAATCCGCAACGGTTTTTGTCCTCGTTATCACTGGCAATAGTTCCGACGGTCATTTTCATTTCCACTGAAACGTCAGAGTCCACCGGTGGCTCATTTGCATCATTAGGGTTTTCCAATTCAGGAGTTGCATGATTTTCTGTTGTGTCATAAGGTGCGATCAACTTTTATGGATTCAGCTTACAAATAAAATACATTTGTCTGTAAAATTTATGT
>VYYJ01003250.1:0-17322 GCA_021029165.1 Cyphoderus albinus | reverse complement strand
TCTGAAAAATTATATGTAAAAGATGAACGTAAAAATATGTAAATGAAAATCGATTTTTCTACATCAATTTATGTCAATGCGCTTAAATGTCATTTACTTGATATTTACTTAAATGTCACGTAATTACCTTCATTTCCTTTGGAACTGATTTTTTGTTTGACCCCTCCCGAACCGCAAGTGTTAAGGTCACTTAAGGAAACGAAAGTCGTCTCCGTGTGCCCCAAGGTCTCCACTGAACAGTCAATGCGAACAATCAAGGTCAAAGCAGACACCTCTCTGTTGAAGTACTTGCTAAGGAGAAGATCAACGGGAATCCGGAAGGGCACAGTTTTAATCCACTCCTCCGCCTCCCAGATGCCCACTGCCGGAGCTACCCACTTCAATTTTGGGGTAGTGGAAGGACCTTTATTTTGTATTATTTCATAATGTACTTGGTATTTATCGGGAACGTGAAGCTTAGAGTCGCCAAGAAGAAAACAGACCCATGACATGGTGCGATCAGTGTCTCCATAAATGGAGAGGAAGATAAATGGAGGTCCTGAGGGAATTCCCCGCACACTTTGTCTCTTTTGTTGACCCTTGAGGAAATTCATGATTAGTGGAGTCCATGCTGTAGTAACATTGAAACCGGAAGTGTGAGATTTGTTGCTGTAATTTTTCAGACTGGATTCTGTAATCTTAATGTTGCACACGACCTTGCTCTCTGGACATGAAATAAACTTATGCTTGGATTCAAAGTGGTCAACAGCAAGTGACACTTGGAACGTGTTTATGGCGTGGTCACAGCCGAGATTCAGAGCCTTGCAAAATTGGATGCTTTGTGCACTGCATGGGTTAATTCCGAAATATTTGGTTGTAAAAATCAGAGTAAAACAAGCAAAGACTAATAGAAGTTTTAAATTTTAAACGATGTACTTACTTGTGGAGACAGGTGAGCTCCAGCGGGTTACTCACACTTGCTACTAGAATCCGGACTGGACAAGTAGCTCCAGAACTGTACAAATCACACTTGACCTTGTTCAGGGCACTAATTATATCCTCCAACGCGCGATTACGAGAGTAACCCTCCAGGTATGGGGTTCGACATTGGGGGCAGTTTTGGCTTACCATGGATGTCCAGCAACCGTGGCACACGATGTGACCAAATCGACACTGGAAAATTTCACCAGAAGGGATCTCATAGCAAACAGGACATTTTAATTGTTCTGCTAAAAATTCGGTACTCATTTTGCTTCTAGTAAATAAATTTAATTTAGAAAGTAGAAAAAGTCACAATCAGTGAGAAAATCAACTTTGTTCTTTCAATTGCTACGTTAATACTGTTGATCAAAGTTTTACTGCGCAATATTAGACGACTTGCGACAACCGCTCCAGTTGAGGATAAAATGTTATTTGTACTGGAATAATGTAAAACCCTTTTCGGCGATTGCATATATGTATAAAAGAAAAGTATTTTTCATTGTCGGCTTAAAGTTCTTAGAATTGAGAAATAACACTGAAATGCAAATCGACAAGTAACTTGATGTTGTAGCTCAAACATTAGTAATTTAACTGTCATTTTCATAGAATGCAGCGGACATACCTTAAGCAAATGAGAATGCGGCCGTGTCTCTCCTCCAATCTCTAAAGTAATGAATGCATAGATGCATCGATTACATGAAGTTGCTGATATGATCAACAGAAATTGGAGATGCAGCGAAAGATATTTGGAAGACATTAAACTCTTTTGTGCTAGAGGGTCCCATTTGAAATTTTTGGAGCTTTTGCTATTAGTAGAAGAGTTTAATGTTTATATATTTAGATGTGTAAATTTACGAACTCGCATACATTCCAGACTTGTTTTGTCATTCTCATTCTTTCATCTTTATGAACCCATGTTTATGAAATGTGGGTAGCAAATGCTTTAAGTACTAAAGTAGGAGAGTTGGGAATAGGAAACGATTTCATCGTGGTGCTGCAGATTACTGCATCTGCATGCTTTAATTCTTCGAATCTATTTTGCATGTCAAACTATCAAGCACAGGATAAAGTAAAAATTACCATAAACATCTTTATTGCGATAAAGAAATCTTGTAAATACAATTAAGCTGACAATTTAACAGCGGAGCCTCCGCTGCTCAACTGCTGAGGTATCAGCATTACATGCTTTGTGTGTGGGACGTTTCACATTTTAACTGGGAATTGCGAGTTGATGTAAGTAATGACATAATAACGGTTATGTTGGGTTATGCAATTGACAAAAGTGATCAAAAGATGTAAACTTTGACTCAGAATCACAACGCATTTTAAGAAATAGCATTAGATTACCTACATAAACATTTACTCAAAAACATCAATTTAATGAATTATTTTCAATTTCATCTACTAGTATGTGTAACGCTAAATGTCTCTTTGGCTTAATGACCTAGTTTGCAAGACGAGAGCGAATGTGCGTTGCAAAACAAAGCGGATGAATGCGGGACCTCTGGTCCTATCCATTTGGTGAAATGGACCAATTCTTAGAGCGATGAAGGGGCAACTCCGAAGGAAGCTGGGAGACCAATCACAGTTTTTGTTCCAGTTAGATGTTGACATTAAGCGGAGAATTTCCTTGGATGATACAATAGGCCTGCTGCCGATGTCGAAAAAAAGAATAAAAAAGATGTTTGCAGAAAATGATATCACGAGCAAGAGGCATCGTACTCTTTGGTCCATCTGGCTCTCAAAAATGATGAGGGAGTAAAGCCACAGTATGATTTCCAGAGCTCCAAGAAATTGGCACACGGGCCAGATCACTTTCTGGAAGCAGCCGTTAATGGAAATAGAAAGAATTTGGATTTGGCGATAGCAGTTAAAAATCTTCGTGGCTTTGTAATAGTTTAGGTTGAGATCTTTCACTCTCCGGAGAAATTGGGCCAGTTGACTCAAAGGGGTGTCCATGAAATGTAAGGCGACTAAAGAAAGACTCATCACAAGATTGGCTTGAGCGGCGACCACAATTGTAAAAAGTAAATCTGTGACGTAGACAAAAATTCTGAGGGCCACCTTAAAGACAAAACTAGATTCAAAGCCAAGCCGAGACAGAATGTGACCGTAAAGAGGATGGAAAGTTCCAGGAAAAGTGGCGGTTAAAATTGGCATCAAAATAGGGAAAGAAATTGCAATGGAGGCTCCCAGTATCACCTCAACTGCTAGGAGAAACTGGCTCGTGTCTTGATTTAAGTTACGAATGACACAATTGAGAAATTGGGAAATGGGAACAACCGAATTTTGAAGCACTATTAGAAATATGAGTGTTCCTGTGTAGGAAACGCAAATGCAGCCATGAAAGAGCAAAGTGAGCCAATAGAGATTTCCCTGTTGGTCCAAAGGTAAAGTTAAGGTTGCGAAAAACTCGATTGTGGACATAATGAGGGAGACGATGGCTATCCAACGCCAGAAAGTATTCAAAAACATTTGTCTTCTTGTAGGGGAATGAACCACTCTGACCAGGACTTGATTTCGATGGAGAAGTCTACTAAAGTGGAGAGGTATTTGACCCGTGGTAAAGTTTGCGTTGGTCACAATTTGCAGAAATTGGATTACCTTTGGGATTTTTGTCATTTTAAGATTATGCAAGTAAATATTTAAGCAATGTAAAATTATTCAATAAAGTCTTACTTTACTACCTTGGAGGTTACTTGCGAAATGAAATGAAACTAACGATTGAAGAGTTATTTTTGGTTTTAATTATTTTATTATTCAAAATGATACCTACACATTAATAATGTTTTTCTCAAATGGTGTGGGTAAAGACACCTGCGAATTCTTCCTATCTGTCAAGCTGGCTTTGCGCGTGTAGCTCTGGACTTCCTCGAATTTCCAAAAACACATATTAGGCGTGGTTAAATAAATAATTAATTATAACCCACAATATGTTTGAATGCTGAGAACTAAGAATTATTTTTTAAAAACATATTTATCACAATTTGGACCTCAGCGACTTTGTGTTCACAACGAGAGCAAAAGTTCGCTTTAAAACAAAGCGAATAAAAGCGGGACCTCGGCCACGGTCCGTTTGATGAAAGTCTCCAATTCACAGTGAAATGAAAGGGCAGCTGCGCAAAATTTTGCGGGACAATTTGTGATTTCGCCATATTTTCACTGCCGGAACTTTTCTGGAGGATAAAATGGGCCTGCTACCGATGTCAACGAGGAGGGAAAAAAATAAGCAACCGGAAACTGTCATGAGTATCAAGAGAAGCTTCAAGAGCTCTCCCAACTCGTTACCGAAATAAATGTGTAGAGCCAACAGATATGACCTCCACTGCTCCTAGAAACTGGATCGCCGGCCAGATTATTTGCTGGAAGCAGTCGTTGACGAAAGTTAATAAAATCTGGATTTGGTGGTAGTTTGACGCAATTTCCTCCATTTGCCGGATGTCAGTTATTTTAAGAAGGTGCTTGCGAAGGTGGCGCAGTTTCACGTTTAGAAAGTGCAAAATGATTAGGGAAACGCTGGTCATCAGGTGGGTGGCAATGAGTGTGGTAAAAACTAAATCCGTGGAATAAGTGGAGTGTTACTGTGACTATGAGGGCAATGTGTGACAGTAGAGTGGAGTGTGTGGCAGTAACGACCGGAAGTACAACGGGAAAGCAGATTATTATGGAGGGAGTGACGGATATCTGTACAAGTAGCACGAAGCCACTGTCTTCCTTTAAAAAATGAACTGCGCTATTCAAAAGGTGGCAAAGTGGATTGGCGCAGTCTTGAAGGGTCACCACAAAGCACGTTACACCTCAGCTGGCAACCAAAGGCTACTTCGAAAGAGTAGGGAAAGAATTGCAAGTTGAAGTGTTGGAAGAAGGCGAGTAACTCGAGGCAAGAGATTATTGAGGAAATGATTGCGAACCAACGCCAAAATGCGTTCAGACTGAGTTGGCGTCTCGAGTGACCAACGGTGATTGAACCTTAGGACGAGGCGTTGCGCCGGAAGTGAATAGGAACCTGGCCGATTAAAAAGTTGGCGTTGGTCACGATCTGGAGGATTTGAATCATCCTCAGGGACTTCGATTTTTACAGTGACATTTTGACTTGAAGAGCTCAAATTTTGCAATGGAATGGAAAAGCAGACGAAGTTACGGTTTTGCGTATTTTAGTTTCAAGGCATTTAATTTTAAATGCTCTGTTTGTTGGACAAAATAGTTGGTCTCACATTGCCCCATTCCATGATTACCTAATTTTCTTAGTTTATTATTAAAACTTATTATCCAACTCTTCAAACATCAAATGGCTTTCTGTCGGGACTTCAACTTGGAAGTGATTATAGTAAGTAGGTATTACTGATTGATATAGATTTTTTTATTTTACTGCGTTATTTAAAGTATTAAAACCAAACGTATGGGCAGCAGAGTATTGCTGCTCATACGTTTGCTCATACTTGCTCTTACGTACAATAGAATGCTCTTTCTCAGCGACGGTACATGACATGATTACTCGGTGTCACTTCACTTTTTTATCTCTCTACTTTTTCTACTTTTTCGTTTCCTATTGATGTTGTGCTTGTGCTGTGAAATTCACAACTTTAGTTGTTATTGTGTCAGTCAACAACAGCAACAACAGTTAAATGCGTCCATGAGCAATCAAGTGCCAAGAATTAGCCTCCCATAACGGTAGTATATTAATTCTAGTTTCAATAACCAGTTCATTTTATCAGCATGATCAAATAAGATCTATTAAGACTATGATTGATGATTGTTGATTGTTTTTTAATGTTTAAGGTTAAAAGTTGATTGATTGAAGTCGGAGCTTTTTGGTTGGAACATGGAAGGGCGAGTGATGTCCAAGTATTTGGTCACGGGCTGGAACCGGACTCTTCTTCTTCGAGAGGAAGTGGAGGATAACCAGACGGTCGCAATTGTGGAGACGGACATCATGGGGATTCAGTTTCAAGAACTGAGCTATCGTCCCGAACTTTTACTGAGGCAGTCTGAACCGCAGCAAGAATTGGCTGAGGGGGTCAAATCACCATTTGACATCTTCAACATGGAAGATCATGTAAGTTAAATATTGGTTAAAATTTAATAAATTTTCAATTGGATCTTTTAAATTACATGGTTTATTTGACATTTACAGTTTTTGATTTTAATTTATTATTGTATAGATCTGGGAGTTAATTTTTAACTTCTTGACTAACTCAAAGGATTTGTACAACGTTTCTCTAGCTTGTCCAGAGTTCCAACAAATTCTCGAACCGAAGCGTGTAACTTATTTACTTCCGGAGGTATTTTAATAATAATTAAATTAAAATCTGGCATAATTGATACTACTTTGATACGAGTGTGTAATACTAGAATACTAGGAATACTAGAATTAGATATTAACTTCGGTATATTATTTATATTTTAATAGGTGTTTTCTATACTCTCAAAAAGGAATTTTATCGATAAACATACACTTCTTGAGTGCCGGAAGGTCTCCAAAACTTGGAAATCAGCAGTGGATTTCCATTTTGAGCGCGAGTTCAAGTCAAATGAGAAGGAGGAAACCAATGATTTCTACAATTTCGGAACTGTTGCAGAGGTTGAAAAGTTTATGGAAATGATGACTGCTCATCCTTCAACTGCGAATCCATTTATTACAAGATCCATTACACTCCGAGATGATAACGCAGAGGGACAGTCTCGGTGGGCCACGTTCCGCGCTTTGAAGAATGTTTTGCAAAAATTTGGCGAGCACATTGTGCACTGTGAATTTGCACCTGTGTTCCCAACGGTTTTGGTGAAATTACAAGAAGAATGTTACCTTTTCTTGTGCGGACTTTTATCGCTGCTGCCAAACCTACAGACATTAAAGATTTATGGACTTTACGTTTATGGGTTGGATCAAGCCCTCAAAAAACTGAGGTTGGAAGGCTGCATTGGTCCTCTTGAAAGTGTGGAAAGAACCCGCGGAGAGTCATGGTCAGTCCCATTGAAGTCTTTAATTGAACGGGCTCCACTTCCGACAATGGAGCACCTGAAGGAGATTCGAGTTTACTCCGATTGTTTGTCGGAACTCGTTTTGATGGAGCTCATTTCAAAGTGTCCCAACTTAACTCTGCTGGAGGGCGGCGGCGGCGAAGGCTTGGCGGCAGGAGTGGGAATTTTGAAGGACCTACGTTTCCCGCAGAATGAGGATGGAAGTGTGGTGCATGGAGACTTGGAAATATTCCAAGGGTGTTTTGCTAAAACGAGTGAACTGCTCACCATGAATCTCTTTGTATGGCCAAAGATCCGGCTGATTCATCTCTGCCTGTTCGGACCGGAAGCCGGTGATGAAACAATCAGCGTGGAAGATGTTTTTAAAATTCTGGAGCAATTCCAAGACTCACTGCAAGTTGCCGACTTGGATTTCATGTTTGCGCCACCCGTCCAGAAAGGAAGTAAGAAGCATAAATTGCAACAGGTGACCTTGAACCTTCCAAGGCTGGTTACGTTTTGCTTGCTCTCCAAGCCTACCTTCAAGCCTACGCCGCCGATTCCGCTGGATTTTCTCCTGGGAGTCCAGGACTCGCTCAAGTATCTTAGTTTGATCCTAACTGGAGAACCTACAGCGGATAGTCCTGAAGAAACTTCTGTGGAGAAATACGACGATAACGAGTCCAAAATCAAGATCTACAGTTGCTGGAACAAGATGTATGAGTCCAATATTTGGAAACTACTTCCACAGTTGAAGGAGATCACCGTTATTCATTACCGTCTGGGAGGTGCGTCGTACAAACGGGGGAAATATGAGAAAATGCTAGCTGCTGTAACTGTAGCTGAGGATGATGAGGAAAAGCATCCGGATAATCCGAAAGGTAGTCAGAATTTCGTAGCGAATGCTAAAGCAAAGTGCAGTGAAAAGGAACCAACTTCCGAGAAGTCATCAGTTTAAAAACCATCAATTCATAATTTGTTTGTTCAAATAAATTAAACTATATTATAGTGTTTTGCATTATTTGTTATTGTAATGGAGGTAAAGTAAGGTACATTTATCTATAACGGGTATGGAATGAATTAATTGTAACCCTTCTTAATCAATTCTTCATTAATAACATTTGTGTTTTAATTTTAATTGAAAGTAAAATGTATTTTCAAATGCGTTAGTTTTCTTTTACAATTGTCTACTTTTTCAGTATCATTTTTTTGTACTGTACATTGAACGTCGAATTTGCCCTAGATTGATTCCATTTATCTGTCAGTTTGTAACATAGCTGAACTTAGCTTACTTACCCTGAACCTAGGTTTTTGAAGTAAAATGCTTATTGTAACAATTGTAAGTTAATAACAGTCACTTATAATGATGGTACATTTGCATTTTGCAATCTATACAGAGTTGTGTGTAGCATTTTGGCTCTTGCGTCTTGCCTCATCTTTTGTGTCCGTATATCTTATCTTTATGAGTGTCCCAATTTATAAATAACTATCCATCATCTCCAATCTCCCAAACTAGCAAAATATAAATTTGCATTTCATTCCTCCATCATATTTACTATTAAGGAATCATTATTATTCCATCTGAATATGGAAATGCACATTATCGCAGCAATAATGTAAAAGAGGCATTTCGAGGTTATTTTTATTTTTCACGTTCCGTCCGACAGGAAACTAAAGCTGGAGGTAGATAGTGGATTTACGTATTGAAAAGGAACTCGAACGGAAACCTCTCAGAGAGTTGTATCACATGAGCTTGTTTTTGTCCCTTCACTTGACTACGATCTTTGACGCTGATTGACTTCTGACTGTGCTGTTATTTACTACTAATACTTGAAAGAATCCTCCAAAGAAATCCGATTTTGATTACTATTTTAAATCATGGACAAAACAAAACTCATTCGTCAGTTGATCCAACAACTGAAATCTGCCAGACGTGCAAATAAACCGAATGTTTTATTGGAAACCATTTCCAAGATCACGCCCTTGCTTCTACATACTAAAACAGGACAAGAGCTTCAGCCACTCTTGGACTCTAATGATTTTCGGTGTTTCCTTGTCACGTGTTTAAGTCTCACCTCTGATACGTAAGTTATAGTTATAATAATTCAACTCCAATTGCTAGTTTAACCAGCTTTTAGAAAGTAAAAATTACTGATATTTACTACTACACAATCTGAACTGTTTTAGTGTGCCAAGTCGGAAAGCTACGTATCAGGCGTTAATGATTGTGGGTCTAATTCCGCGGGTGCCGTTCGTCACAAAAATGATGTTCCGGAAAATAATCGACTCGGGAATCGTTCCGCACGTGATTAAGATGTTGGAACATCCAAATTCTGAGTTTTCATTGCGAGCTTTGGAAGCAATTGGTAATATACCAGTTATTAGATAACAATTTAATTTTATGTAAATGAAATATTTCTTCTTACTAATTAAATTATGTTTAATATACATATAATCGTAGCGCACATTGTGAAGCATGGCCGTAGAGACGAACTTATTTCTTTGAAACTGATTCCTGCCTTGCTCTCTCTAAACTCCCGATTCCGCAGTGACATTTTTGACGGTCGCATTTCTAAGAATGTGGCGACGGTGACTTTGTATCTTTGCCTAGATCAGGCGACATTGGTCCAGGAGGACGGAGATCACGACTGGAAAAATGAATGTCTGACCATTCCTGACGATTCCTTTGGAAATGACTTTCCAGAAAATTTTGTTCGGGAAATTCAACCACTTTTAGAGATCTTCAAGAAGAATAGATTTCTCTATGTAAGAATATCGACAAATCGAATGAAATGAAAAATAATATCTGGAAAACCCATAAATAATGAAAAATGTATGTAATTTAAAGTTTTTTTATTCTGACTTGTATAGGTTCAGTTAATTGGAAGCCACATCACTGCTGGTATTAATGGCAGAAAAAGTAATCTTGTTGGAGTGGTCTTTCCAGAGGAGAATTTTAACTTTGACAAGGCTCAACTGGAAAAAGATGGCTGGACCGAAGTCACTGGCGGCGTGGACAGTCACATTGCTGAAAAATACGGATTCACCAAGGTGGAAAAAAATTCAAGGTTCTTCGTCAAAACTTTAGAGGCAGACGAAGACTCTGAAGACGTACTTCCGTTGAAAAGGGTGAGCATTTTTAATTGAGTAAATAATGAATTTATTTGATTTTAATTTTATTGAAACCAGTTTTCGAAATTATTTTTTCGCTTTGTTCTTTCTCAGTTGGCTCGAGGTCTGGTTAGAAAATTTGAGCAGGTCAAAGAGGATCCCAACGCCTTGAAGAAATTCGCGGAGTCAGGTATCATCCCAAATGTGTTTGAATATCTGTCAATCATGGATACCTCCGTCATGCCCATTGATGTGAAAATGGACCTTCTGGCTGAATTGGATAATCTCGTGGAGATGGATATTGGGATCGGATGCATTCTGGATTGTGGATTTATTCCTTACTTTGTGAAACTGATACAAGAGGGGGGAGAGGAGGAGGGCATTGAATTTCGCATGAAATGTTTTTCCCCATTGGCAAAACTGTGTATGAAATGCGAATCCTTTCAGAGGAGGTTCCTCGCAGCGAATGGCGTCACGGCCACCTTGGAACTGTTGAAATGTTCCCTGTACAATGTGCAACACACTTTTGATCTGCTTCAAGGTTTTTATCTAGTCATAAAGTTGGCGTCTGCTCCATTCTACCTGTACGAAGATGTTCCTAAAGCCATGAAGCAGATTTGGGCGAGTAAAAGTCAACTTTGTCTGCAAAGTGAGAAGTTGACGTTCCAGGTTCTCCTCTGCATCCTCGGCATTAATCAGATTATCGCGAACCTTGTCGATGAGAACGAGTTTGAGATAATGCGTGGAAGCTTTTACTTACTGGAACCGGAGTTCGAAAATGCCATTGTGGGAGAAGGTCCTGCAATTATTATGACAGTTATGAGTACCAGTCTAGACTCAGGCGCTGGACTTTGCAAATCCTTTAAGCTTGCGAATTTGCGCTCGGATAAGGCAAAGGAATTATTGTTCAGTCTGGGGGACACTGCGACAGATGAGGAATAAAATGCATTTCTCTTTATAGGCTTTGGCTTTATGCTCAGGTTGTGTATTTTTTATTGTTTAGAGTAGAAGTTTTAGATAGGTTATTGCTGTATTTTAGTCAATTTAATTAGTATTGAAATTGTACTAGTTGTAATTCCAATTATTCTATAAGCATCCTTTAGTTTTAATAATGATGATCGCGGTGAAAGAAAATCTTTAAAAATCTGACATACATAAATGCGGAACATTGTACTTATAAGTTATAATGTAACTACATTAATTACATTACATTGTACATTATTACATTAACATTAACTGTGTATTTAATAAATTGATTGTTACCAATTCGTGATTTCAATTCTTTATCCTTAATATCATTCGCATTTCATTTAAAATTCCATTGTTCCATTTCACCCGGAGTCCGGGTCCCGGACCAAAAATATCAGTACCAAATATCATTGCAATAGGTCATTGATAGGATAGGGATAGAAATCGATTTCATTTCGAATTTCAATTCATTTGCATTTCAGTTTCCCAAATTCCAACTTTAATTCGGTCTCGTTTTTCTATTGGATATTGGATTGGAAGTGAACGTGGAAAGAATGAAGAATGTGTGCATTATGATATTATGTAAATCCGGTTGAATAAATTAGAGCACTGTTCGGCAGCCGAACTTCGGCTATGCATGCTAGGGTGCTAGCTAGAGGCATAGTGCACAGAACAAGGCAGGCAGCTACAAACATAAATACGTACTACTTTGCAACAAACAAGTGAATGTAAAGTGAATTTCCATAGAACACACACACACACCCGATCCGACCTTTCGTGATTTTTTCGACCACGATCACACACCATCATCATTGAAACGTATTTCATATTTCATTTCATTTCTGGACGAGAAGGCGAGAAGAGAGCATTTAACCTCCCGGATCTCTCCCGAGAGTAGTGTTGAACTTTGCAGTATTCTGGTGGAAAGTGATTTTTTAAATCTTTTATTATCTAATAAATCTGTGGCGAAACAAAATTAATTAATAATTAGTAAAATGGAGGAAACCCCAAAAGTGTCCGCTCGACGCCCAAAGTCTCGGAGCCGAAGGCGTCAAGTTGAGTATGTGGAAAAGCAACTGAATGTTGCTCAGAGGATCAACAAGAGATTGATGACTGAACTGAAAGAGGTTCGGAAAGTTAACGCCGATCTGAAGCTGGATGTTCAATTTTTAAGAAGCGAGTTAAAGAGGTTCCAGTATCGGTGTGATGACGCCGTTGCGGAGGTGCGGAGACTCCGTAAACTTCCTCCACTCGGGAAGGAGCCGAAGGGTTCTCAGCAGAAGAAGAATCAAGCGAATTTGAACGTGCAAGAGAAAAACGATTTGGGTGCCGCTGCCACTGCCACCGCTGGACCTTCCAGTTCCAGTCAAAAGAAAGACGACAATGCTGCTGCAATGGAAAAGATGCAAGGGACAGTGGATACTTTACTCAATGTGGTGGAGAAGTTGATGTCACTGGAAACAACAGGAACGAGCGCAGTCGCGAAATCTGTGGCGGAACTCAAGGAGGAGTTTGTGCGGGCGAAGAAGGGAGAGGATGAACGTTTCGTTCAATTACTGGCTCAAAAGTCCAACCCGATTCCAACTACCCCAAGCACAAGCAACGTCGAAAATGCCACTCCTCCGGAGTCACCGATAAGCCAGGCTTCAACACCGGTGTCAATAGAGGTATCTCCGGTCCGGTCAAATGCATCATCTGGAACTCCAGCACCAAAGACGCCGCAGAGACCACGAAGTATCTCTCCACCTCCAGGATCATTTTTTACAAGTATTTTCGGCACTCCGGTCACTCCTAATAAAAATAATAACTCAGGGCATGCTCCAATGACATGGGTGACACCGACACGACGCTGGGATTTCTGGCGTATGCATTCCCTATTGAATGATCCTGCTAATGCCGATATCCAGTGTTTGGGGTTCTTTCCGAACAGCCGCAAACCAGGTAATTACTTTTAACTCATTAAAACTCGGTTTTATTTTTCACTAGTAATAAATTGATTTCCGGAATTTAAAATTTTGTTGTTTCTTGATATTATTTTCAGGAGACGTGTCACCACCTAAAAAGAAAATAAAGTACAGCGAAGTTGTGCGAATGCCACCACCGGAAACTGCTACTACCCAGGAGCAACCGATTACTCCTTACGCTCAACCAGGACCTTCCCGACTGTGCAAGCCGGTTAGCGATGATCTCATGCAGATGCCGATGTTACCTCCACAGGCGGGATCCCGCAGGGCCAGTAACAGTTCCGGTGGAACTTCGGTGTCCTTACCGATGCCGACCCTGACCCCTCAGTTAAGTCCAAATTCTGTTGCTCGCGTAGATGTTGAATTCCCACCTCTCAATTAGTTAATTAGCTAAAGGTTGGAAATGCGTTAATTTTTTTTGTTATCTATTATGATGTTTTGATTTCCATTGATTAATGATTAGTTTTAGTTTATACTAGGTATGGTTATCAAGTTTATTTTGTAGACAGTGAATCTTGATTGTGACTTTTGTTAGATTAAACTTATTTTGACGTGTTTATGTTATTATAAACTTAGGAAGATGTTGGAACGCGAAGGAGAAAAGAATATTAATTAATTAAGTTTTATACATAACACAATTTAATTATGTATGTCGGAGGTTATACTCAATTCTGTATGATGTTGGTTTGAATTAGGAAAGTAAATAAAAATGGAAATACGCAATAAAAACAAAAAAAACGGTTGTAAATTTTAATTGAGTTTCAGTATTATTATAAACAAAACTATAGTTAATACTTTATTGGAGGCAATGACGTTGAATAAAGTTTGCGAGGTTTGTGAGACGTGTAGGACGGCGATGGATGATGAGGACCTTTTGGAGTTGTGTGGTGTGGTTTTGTTGTGTTTCCACTTCCGGGTGGAGCTGGGGGCATTACAATAACAACTACGAAAGGCTTCTTCGATGCGTCATTGTGTGTGGTGTTGTCCGGCTTCACCGTTGTCGTTGTAGAGTTTGTAGGTTTTGAAGTTGATAAGGCCGAGGGTTGTGAACTTGTTGAGCTCAAAGGTTGTGCTGAAGAGGATGAAGTCAAAGGTTGTAAAGTTGTTAAGGTCAAAGGTGGTGCATTCGTTGGGTTCGCAGGTTGTGGTGAAGCTGTTGGGGTTATTTGAATTTGGTTAGGTTTGGGTGTCGTTTCCTCCAGTGCTGTTGGCGGTTCAGGGGTTATATCAGATGATGGTGTCGGACATTCCACGAACTTCACCACGTAAAAGGCACTGGCTTGAATCTTTCCCATTGTAATGTTGCACTGACTGTTACAAAATGAAAGTGCAACCTCCTTGTTGTGAATACTATCAGATGATGGTGTCGGACATTCCACGAACTTCACCACGTAAAAGGCACTGGCTTGAATCTTTCCCATTGTAATGTTGCACTGACTGTTACAAAATGAAAGTGCAACCTCCTTGTTGTTAATACGCATCTGGTCAGCTCCTTTCACCTTGAGATCAACTTCATCACCTTCCTGGATGACCTGAAAGTTGAGGAGAACGTCTAGAACCGTTAGTGGGGATTTTGTGAATTCCACGATGTCAAATTCCTGAAGAACGAGGATGTCATTGAGGCGAACGTTGAACCCCTTTTAGAAAGGAAAAATTACTTTAATATTTCATTAATACAATAATCAGTAAGTTAAGTTAAACTCAGTTAATTGGATGTCATATTTACTCTAGACCCCGGCGTGTACCATCCTCGGGGTTCCATTAGCTTCAGACCTAATTGATAGCAGCCCTTTGCGGATAACTGGAACACTATAGTTTATGCACTTATTCAAGAGGCCGTCTCCGTTGCGAGAGCTCATCGTGCTGGTATAAAGGGGATAGTCATTCTTGGAAATGCCCTTCAAATGACCTGCTGGCTCGTACACCTTGATTTTCCATTCATCAACGAATGGAACGTCAGTGTCAGCTTGGTACGTGATTTTGTTCACGTCGGTGTGTGCCTTTCCATAAAAGTTGACCGCGAGACTCACACTCTCGATCTGACACGCCTTCGCAGGGCTTCGAAACAGTGGCTTCTGGAACTGGCAGAGAGTTCCCTGGAATGCGTAGTACTTCTGTGGTTGGACACACTCATCCTCCTCAAAGTCAAACTTTGGATTTGAGCACACTTTAAAATGACAATTAAAAGTGATGGAATGAAACTAATGTGTTATTGCTGTTAACGTTATGACATGACTTTTGACCTATCACCCACCTACCGCTAGCACGGGGTTCACAATGCGGATTCCCCTCATCGACAAAGTGACACTTGTTATCTAGTGTTCGACGACAGCTGCAGATATCACCTGGTGCCTCTTCACACTTTACGTTTACCCCAATCACGTTGTTCCCAAATGACACTGTCATTATCACAACAATCAACCATAAAGTCATTTTGACAGTTTTAGCTTAAGGAAATCAAATGCATTTTCCTACAAAATCAATTTTTTAACGTTATTCGTCATGCAAAACTTTGATACAACTCAAAGCATGTTTTAGAGTCTTGCTTCACTCATGATGAAGCAATCAGTAGGTAATTAACCTAGTTTCGAAAGCAGCACTGCAATTAAAATTGAATATGAATACTGAGAATAAAATAAATAACTGTTTTCAACATAATTAAGGATAATGGCGACAAAGGTGTCTATGTATTTAAAAAATCTTGAATTATTACAGTTACAGTTATAGTTCATTAAACTGAATCTCAACTCGAGACCCAGTTATTTATACAAGTAAATATAAAAAAGGTGAATTTTTAACGTCTTTTAATCCGGAGAAGATCCTTTGTCGGTATTAATTTCTCCACCACCTCGGTGTCCGCAGGTTTTGGAATATCCCATTCTGGACTAGTTCCAAAATAACATTGTAACAGTTGTCTTACACGATTCAAGTAGACTTTTCCTCCGTGAAGTTTTAGAACGAGGAGAATTCGCTGCTGCAGCCTTGCCAAAATGTGTCTAAACCTTGATTCATCGATGAAATCCCTTAGAATAGTTGGGAAAACTATAATGTCATATTCATTGTCTTCTTGTCCCCTATTCACAGTAATGCAAATATCCGGAAGTGATTTAATGGTCTCTTGGATCATTGGTCTAGCCGATGGAAGTCGGCGATGCTTTTTCATCAGGTCGTCACAAAACCAGGGAAGGCAGATGCCAAGCGGATGAGATTTGATTTCATTGTTTATCTGGTGGTAAAGACTCTCCCACCCAAAGTAGTTCATTGTGATATCTAATCCATTTTCGATGGACTTCATAATCGCGTCGGTTGAGAAACAAAATTGGTCATTAATGGAGGATACTCTCACATCAAACATGGAAGGCCAATAACCCGTGATTAAGAACTGGTCTGGGGCAGGTTGATACTCGACAAGCTTTTCTTCCAATTCTCTTTGCCGAATAAAGAAGTTTTCCAGTTGTGGTCGATTTCTTGGAATAAGGAACCAATCTGAGTGGGAGGGGTTAGTGAATGGGTTCATGTCGTAGATTTCTTGCTTATCCTTTAGATTTTTCTTTCTTCGGGATGTACCATGCCTGAGAGTCGATAAGGCTATCTTTTTTCCAAACTTTTTTCCAGTTTCTGTTGAATATGTAAGTAAAACCAAATTTAATTTTTATTGAAAAGTGTTAAATGTGAATTATAATTATTAATTTTTTAAATACATAAACTCACTCTTTAGAAACTCTTGTTTCCGGCTGCATCTTTCAACCGACTCCTCCCTCCACTCCATGTACCGCTCAAGATATAACCGGGCCTGCGAGTCGTCCTTGTCAACTGGTCCGTACAGTGCGGTAAACTCCTTCGTTATCTCTTTTCTAGTTGGACATTTTTGGGTAACTGAATGATTCCCATTTAACAGCGTACTCCGCAGCCAGGCATTCTCTTCTTTCCGGAATTGAAGCCTAATGGCAGTTTGGAATTCGTGGTAGTTAAATTTTCGCCCAGCAGTGAAGCTTTTGCTTGTCTCAATTACTGTGTCGTTAATACACTCTTCAATGTAACTGGTACTTTCATCATCGTGTTTAATTTGAAAACGTTTTTCAGGGCCAGAGTGAAGTGCTGAAGCCGAGGTGCTTCCTTTGTCCTGCTCAATTCCGCGTTTATCTCGACAAGTCCCACTTTTTTGGATGTACGGTTCAATTAACCTGTTACGGAGAGACAGAAGCTCATCTTTGCCCATTCTGGCAATATCGTCAAATGTACTTTCATTGTGTTCTAAAGGCTCCTCCAGGCGACTGCTTAGGTTATCAAGAAGTAATCGCCTCTCTTTCTCGTACGAATTAACTGGACTTACTGAACTAGGTTGTGACAATTTGGGCTC
>VYYJ01003249.1:0-17322 GCA_021029165.1 Cyphoderus albinus | reverse complement strand
AAATGCAGTTTTACGTTTCATCATGTTTGATTGAATTACATCGCCATTAAATTCTCACATCTTACGAGTTCTCAAAAGGTTTATTTTGACGGGAATTTTTATTTATGGAAATAAACAGTCGAGATGTGATGTGAGTAATTGAGAGAAGAAAATTGGAGTGAAAAAGGGAAACGGAGGTGTGGAAATCAGAGAATTGGACAGAAACATGATTTGATATGATGTGAGTCATGCTTTTGACGACATGCTACAAAATACAAAATATCGTTTGTCGGGTACATGAACAAAATTTATAAGGACCTCCGTATCATTGCATGGAAAAGATTTTTTTGCTTGCAAGAAAAAAAACTGATTCAGTCTGGTTGTGTCCATTCTGAATATAATAATAATATTTTGTGTAAAAATGAACGGGATGCATTGGCTGAACTCAGTGAAGCAAAGTTTCGAGGAAATGAAACGGTTCAAGTAGAGACAATAAATATATACGTTACCGCGTGCATCGTATCAGAAATTCGTTCCATTAAGACTTTATCAGCCAGCCTAAAACATTTTTTTCGGTGTCTTTTTCTCTTGAAAGCGGGGTTTGTCGAATGTAGGAGAAATATGCATGTTCTACAACACAACTCATTTCACTTCATCTCCGTGTGTGTTATGTATGTATATGTTACTTTACATCAAGTATTTCATGAGAAAATGCTTTTTGTCGTTGTTCATATAAAAAGCTTAAAAAAATTCTATGCTCAAACTTCGAAAAGTCTAAAGTGATGCATGTAATGGAACATAATGGAGAGGCGGTGGCGACCACGCTTTTATAAAATCGAAAATGTAGTTGTAGTAGCGTAGTCTATTTGAGAAGCGAATGAGCATATCATGACTATGACAAATAAAGCCGAGCAAAAAGAGAATGATCGCAATTGCAAAAGAAAATCGTTATCCCGGTATTTTTAACGGTTTTTAGTACTTTGAGAAGGAGCAAGAAAAAAATGCATGTTGTTGTGTTGTGTTCCATGTTCCATGTCGGATTTCGGTTTAGAGGTGGATGTGGATGTGGATTTGAATGTGGATGAGAATTCGGATGCAAATTTTAGAAATTACATTTTACAAGCTCGGATGCAAAACCACGACACAGTAGAAAAAAATAGATTCTTACCGCAACTTGTGTGCAATGCAATTATATCCTACTGTAATAGCTAAAGCTTATCAAAATCAAGTGATAAGCTCCAGTCTAAAGCTAGAACTTTTGCACATGAGAGAGAAAATGTAGCATGATGGTAATGTAATGGTGATATTGACTTTAACACTTACTCACTTTTGGTGGGTATAATTATAATAAAGTATGTATAAATTTACAAAAATAGTATAATATATTCGAGATGTGTGTAATTTCCCTATTTTTTCTGGCTCAGGAGTGGCTTTGATGACATCAAACAAAAACCATGAAACAAAAAGAGAAAAAAAGCTTCACTTCAATTAGCACACATTTTGATGTTGTGCATCTACTCAACTGTTCTATGCTCTAGCAGCTCATATTATCACGTCACATGGGCAAACATTGTATTTTGCGTTTATATATGTACGTACGCAGATTTCCGAGACATTTGAGAATGTGAAGAGACACAGACCATTAAATTGTATTTTTATAATCTCCTTGGTGGAAATGTGTGTGCCACTGGTGCACTGGGTGAGACGGAGTGAAATGAGGAAGGAAAGGCAACCAAAGCATGGAAGAAAATTGAAGCTTGAACTCAAACTCAACACATTTCCACTTCCACCAAGCAAATATAAATATGTACCATACGTTTTAAGTAAATGTATATAATTGCAATTATAAGATACCATGCTGTATTTATCATATCATGGATCATCGTTCCGTTATGGATATTAGGATAGTATTACCAACCAACGATCATTACCATTATCATAACCATAACCAGAAAGAGTGTCATCCGGACAAGAGAAATCTCAGTGAGACTCTTTAAAAAACTGAAATTCTCCCGTTCATGCTCGCATCTTATTTACAATGCCTTGTGGATTTTTTCAGGAGGAAACTTAGTAAGCGTTACGGTGTTTTTATGAGCTGTTTATTTTTTCACGTTCGGTAAAATCAAGGTAGTGAAGTAAGCAAGCTGAGAATTGGATCCGGCATCGGAATCTCGTAAAAAATCGTTTTACACTCTTCTCCTCTCATAAAGTGCTTCATTAGGGAAAAAGATTCTTAAAATTATTGGCAAATGACAGAAAACGAAATGAATGCCTAGACGGGGCAAACAAAGTTTTGTAAAAAGTGAAAAAATATCGTCAATTTATGAGAGAATTTATGGACAAATCATGGTGTTATTTTTACCTACTTTTGCAAAGGTCTTGTTTTATTTTTGTTTCTGATGAGTTAAAATAAAAATGACAGCGTTTTGTAAATACCGATGTATTTCCGTAACTCTGACTAAACAGCCCCAAGACTTTTGCAGTAATTGCCAAGGTCTTCAAAAAATTCGAACCAGGAAACTTTCATATGCATAAACGAAAATACGATGTTTCTGAAAATGGAATACACAAGCAATTCGGTCTTCGCAAGAAACAATGAAACCAATGTAATTTTTTGTAAAAAACGGTATTTTGGGATGTTTGTTCATTGTACCTACGATATACAACCACCACCCATCTTGTGCAATTTTTTTGGAAGGTCGTTCAATCCAATTTTAGAATTTGCTTTGTTTAATTTCCAAGTTTGCTTTATTTTTGCATTATGCCATAAAATATACAAAGTCATCGCAATGCTACACTTTCTGTCATGTTTATTTTTGTGAAACAAAGGAATTACTGTCTTAATATGCCCCCGGAACGACCCACTCAGAAACTATAAATGTGTTAGTTTATTAATGATTTATTTCATTTCCAATATTTATTAAGAAACAAGAACATGTTCTGATGAACTCTGGGTTCAAAATGCAACTCTCCATTTTGTTGCAGTTTACTAGGAGCAGAGAGGAAAATGTGCATCCAAATGTGTCAAGTTATTTTCAGGATAATTTTGTGAGCAAGACGTGAAAATCTGGTGAGCCCCGTGTGGCGTGGCGTGACACTGACACCCACAACGAAACACTTGAAAATCGTTGCAAACCGAAGATTATTGCTCGCTTCAAAAGTTTGTATCATGCAATAATTCCCAACAGCCAAAATGCATTGCAAAAATGCAGAAATTGCGAAAAATTATGCGGTCTGGGAAAACAAACCCAAACAACAATCACTGTGAAATAAAAACTGGAAAATTATTTTTATCGTCCAATTAAGTTTTTTCATTACATCATCTTTAGAAAGCATTTTATGAATTGCAGTTATTATCTACACCTCATGTGTTTTTTCTTACACCCTTTTCTGATGGACAGCGGCAGCTGCAGTGTAACGTAGTAGTAGTAATCCGCGTACATACCACAAACTGCAAATTGGAAACAGGATGAAACAAATTAGCATCCTCTGTTGCCACAGCCAAAACGAGCGATAATAAACCATAGATCATTACATACAGTATCAAGTTTCATAATACAAACAAACATCGTGTATCACGCAGCATGTAATAATTAATTGGACGAGAAATGATTTAAATTGAATAATCATACTAAAAAATTATTTGATGGTTAACGAGATGTTAAATGATTTCCATTTGTTGCAGGTCGCTGCCCATGCAAAATTCGAATGCAGAGTTTTCAAGAACGCTGGTGTGAAGTCGACGGCCGTGGAGGCTCAGGATTACTATTTCATAACAGTACTCAGGTACTTAATTGCTTTAACAAAATTGGTTAATATACATAGGTGTTAATTAATGAAATTAATTAAATTTTTTCGACTGGTTTAGATGTCTGCTGCTGAAAGAAACGGCAGCGAAGAAGTTTGAGCAGTTAATGAAACTCGAGCCTTTAGCTGGCGCAGACAAGAAAAAGAAAATAGTTCCTCCGGCGAATGTGGCCGACTTTATTTTTAAGAAGTGCAACCAAAAATCCTATGACAATGAACTGGTGGGGAAAATCGCCCAGATTGTGGCAATCAACTCTTTCGCGACGACGGATCGTCTGTCACTTACATCCACTCCAAGGTACAAAAAAACAATGCAAAAAATTCCATAAGTCATTCACCAACGAAAAAACGTTGACATTGAAAAAGCACAGATGGAAAAGATTGAAATCTTTTCATTATGTTAAAATGAAGTGGAAAATTTTGCCAAATGAAACAAAATAAATTTAGAGTCAGTCGTGAGCCTCTACTGACAATATTCTCGTGAGTGTCTCTTGGACTTCTTGAGACTTGACATTTAAATATTTATTTATCCAAGTTGCAAATCTCGCTCACTTCACTCACAACAGAAAAAATGCGACAGTTCGCAATGAAACAAAAGAAATTAATCTCCGTTTTCCTCTGCGCTTGCCTTTGTACTTTGGACGTGCTACATTAAACCGGATTTAATTTAATGGCATACATGTCACATAAACCAGCTAGCACATAAAACAACGGACTTTATTTATGAGGCGAAAACCTTGAAAAAAATAATTGACTTTATTTTTTATTTGCTTCTTTGTCTATGTACTTTGCAATGTCAACGGGAATGATAAATTTTGACATTCTTCAACATTCGTTTTTTTGCAACTTTTCGCAGAATGGCTGCGCTGTTGTTCCACAATGCGAGTATGATGTCTCACGACTGTGTACCAAACACATCCTGGATTAGAGTAGAGAATCCAGCGGACCAAGGCATTGGCTTTCAAATTAAGGTTTGGGCCACCGTGCCAATAAAGTCAGGCGAGAGAATCTCCACTCAATATCTGGACGTAACACGTCCTCCAGTTGAGCGCCGATTTCATTTGCAAGATACTTACAACTTTAGCTGCACCTGCAAGCGATGTTCAGACCCCACTGAACTGGGCACGTTTTATGGTGCTGTGAAATGCACAAAGTGCCCAAAAGGCAAAGGCTACATGATTTCGGAGGAACCTTTGAAGGGATCGGATGCGGGATGGAAATGCAACTCCTGTGGGAATCAGGCGCCATACAGAGAATGCACGGTGCCTGTGGAAACCCAGGTTTTCGAGGAGGTGATGAAATGTGATGAAGAGGAACAATTCGAAAAGGTGCTGCAGGCGCATGCAGATGTCGACATGCATCCAAATCATTGGCTGCTCATGGACTGCAGACAGGAGTTGGTCAAGAGAATGTTCATTTCGGTACCGAGTGTTAAGCCGGTGGAGAAAATGGTGGAGAGAGCGAAGCAGATGCTGGAATATTGCAAGTCCCTCAAGCAAGTGACTGATGTCTTTTACCCGGGTCATAATAGAATAAAAGGTAAATCAAATTAGGGAAACTAGTGAAAAAATCCAAACTCGTAAATTATAAAATGTTGAAATTTATTTTTCTGCAGCTCGGCTTTCTCTTTACACCAACTACGCGGAAACATTGACGAAAGGTGAGGGTCCAGAGATTGATAAGGAATTAGACCGGATTGAAGAAATAATTAGAAAAGGCGAAGAAATGAACTTGTTCCAATGAGTGAGTAAGCAAGTTAAGTCGACTAAGTTACTATTAACGCAATCTTTGCATATTTTACTTCATCTTAAGATAAAATTGTTGTAAATGTCTAATTGTATTTGTAGTTTAATGATGTAATTGCCAGCTAAACTTTACTGCTGTTGTTATACGTATAACTATAAAATGGGCGCATTTCACCATCCTAGTCATCCCCTTGTATGTACACAGTATCATTATACATAAATACGTTACATCACGAAAAGTTCCTTTCCCTAGCTAAGACCAATTAATATTATCATTTAATTTTAAAGCTGTTAATATTAATTTGAAATGAAGCACATAAAAATTAAGTTGTGAATTCTTATTCTGATTTGATTTGAAATAAAATTTTAATCTGTACATTTAAAATGTTCATATTTTTTAATAATTCACTGCAAATATAAAACATTTTTTACTTACACTGATGAAATTTTAATTTATGGGCTGACGGTCTAATTTGATCGTTCGTCAAATATGCATGGCTCATAATAACTGGGTAAGTAATCAGCAATCCAATCATCTGCAAAATTCAAACAATTCCACAGTTTTAGTGAATTATTGTCTCTATTTTTAAATTATATTTTACTTTTGCTTTTACTCACAGAATTCACAAAAGGATAAGTAACAGTAAAAATTGTGAAACAATCCCCATTTGGACTTCATCCATCTCGGAGGATATATTCAGCAATTTTCCTCTCCAGTGATAGCACTTGACCTTGACGTTGATAAATGTGTGAACTATGTCTTCATTTTGAATTAGCAAAAGTCGAGCACGCTTTTGTATGAACTTCCCGAGAGCGCTATGCATTTTTCTGTTAACCTCCGCCGCGATGTACCAGACTGACGTGGTTCCAAACATGAAAGGAACTTCTAGGAAATTCTAGCCAGTCAAGAACAGACGCCAGTGTCGAAGAATAATACAGAACGCAATTAAAGAAGAAAAACTAATACGAGATGAGGTTCAAATAAATGATTGTTGCATAATGATAGGAAGATGTGAAGGTGGTCCGTCAAGGAGGTATCTGAAATTAAATACCTCCACAATGAATACATATTTTAAATTATATACGTAAATATGTACATACTTAAATGTTAAATGTCAATATAGATTTTCCTTTTTTTTATTTTGCATTGCATCATTATGGGTGTGGGCATTTAATATGTCAGCCCCAAATTGTCTCGTACGCACTTAAATGGAAAAAATAATTACGGAAATGGAAAATGACGAATATATCAATAAGAGATGAGTAATTTAGATCAACCAGGACTTTTAAAATTAGTTTCAAGAAGAAAACGAAAAACTGAAATTTGATTCTGTAGATTTATTTTCCCTAATGAAGGTTTGCCAGTTGATGATAGTGAGATAAATTCCTACACAGACACCCGGAATTATGCAGATACAATAGATGAAAAACTTTAAGGAGAGTCGATTTTTTTTTCATGGATATTACATTAAGGAGTTCATTAGTCAACAGCAAAAAAGGTTGTGAACCTCGCCAAGTATGGTCGCTTTTACCAATACAAATTCTATGTGACGGAGGAACATGTAGGATTTCCAAGTGTCTTCAGTTGTGTACGAAATAATTAATTATCGCTAGAAGTTTTTTGTAATCCAGGACAATTGGAGAATTGCACAGACAACTTTTCGTAATTTTGATGACGATGGAAAAACAATTTTGTGAGCGGTCGAACTCCAATTTAAATGGTATTAAGCAAAGTGATCCGTAGAAATTGATTGGTGTGGTTAACACAGCCGAAGCGATAAGGTTTTCGTTTGTTCCCCTTTCGGAATGCTTCGTTTTGAAAATGGAATTTATTTCCATTTTTTGAAAATTGAAATGAAAATTATTGGTACAATACCTATAATAAGTCGCTTCACACTAGCGTGATAGGTTTAGGCTAGACCGTCTAGCAGCACAATAATTTTATATTGTTGCATTGAACCATGGTAGAATTTCTGCTTTATTTCCGGCTTGAATTGAGTTTGCATAGTGCCATGATGTAAGCATTTTAATATTATTAAATACATTACAACTACATTTTGTCGTTCTGTTACAAAAATTTATATGTAATTGCTCAAATATCTTTTAAGATTTTAAGTAATTGAGAGAGCATTCTGAAACATCCCTTTTTCTTACCGAACTGGTTTGGGACGAGTTATTTTATTGTGTGAAGCATTATCTTGATTCGCAATTCAATTCAAGTGTTACGGTCAGACGTGTCACTGTCATTGCCAATCATTTTATTTTACATTCGATGACACTGACTGAGATAGTGGGACTGCAATATGCGTATGTTGGCTAGATTCAATGTACGTAAATGTATTGGTAAAATATTGATAAAATATCAATGATATTATGATTACCTAATGGACGACATTCCATGACTAAACCTAGATAATCTCAGTTTTATTAAATTGGTATTTTAAGAGAGTAACCAAATAGTGCTTGAATCAAAATGTGTTTTCCCATGAAAAGTTATTGTGTCATCACAAGACTTATTCACGCTGAATTGCGAGAGTTTAATTGTATCAGCAGAGCAGGTGTATCTTCAATACTTAATTTTATTAAATGGACTAGAGTAAAAGAAGCAAACAAAGTACGCAAACATAGGTACATACATTATCGTTCACTCTGAACTTTTTTACACTTAATCACTTAAGTGATTTAGGATTTTATGTAGAGTCCCGTAATTCCAAAAAATAGAGCGGCCTGTCCAAATGCTAGTCCCTGTTAATTTAAAATAGTCAGTCTTAACTTTAAAAAGTAAATTCAATAATATTAAATAAATGCAAATTAATCATTGGTGCTGAAAACCGATACTTACTGACGCAACAATCTTGTCCACTCTGTGCATCCTCACTGTTACATCTTTTGAATAGAGTGCTGTAAAGATTTCGGATAGCTCGTCGTCACTTTTCTCGTCAAATATTTTATAAATTTGCTGCGCTGACACAAGGTAGAAAGCACCGGAAATTATGAGGAGAATTGCAAACACCGAGTGAAAACCCATGTCCTTTAACAAATTTTAAAATGTGGTAATTAGCAGAAAAACCAAGACCTTAGATTTTTAAAGTGATATACAATAAATTAAAATAAAGTAATTTTTTATTCATTTTTTAAAAATACTTACGTTGGCCTTCATTGCTTTTGATTTGACATTGGTAACAATCTTTAAAGAAAAGACGAAACTGATAAGTGAGACGAAAAAGCTTATGCTGACAACTGACAAGAAAAAGTTTTCCAGTGCGACGTTGGGACACTTTTTTTCTTCCTCTTGTTCATATGCTCCTCGAATTGCGTCCCAGTGTTTGCAAATGTCGTGAAGTCTCATTGTTGCGTTTGGCTTCGCTAATGCGTTCATGTCGGCAATTTCCAATTTATACCAGGTCGAGTCAAAATATGACCAGAATGCCATTACAATGATGGCCACGCCCAGTAGCTGATTAAAAATATTTAAATAAATTAACATTTTTTAAATGTAATTTAATTTTTACAGTATTTAAATGTTTAAACAAATGCGTTTGTAAAAGTAACCAAAATTGAAATTTTACTTACAAGCGAGAGGCATTTTGCCACTCCCACAGGGGTCTTTAGACTGTCCATCGGCATTTTGAAAACTGATTTAAAATTATTTCTTGAGTATTAAAAGTAGAAAAGTAATATTTAGGGAATTAACCGAATTTTAATTCCAAACTTATTCTCTTCAAGCAAAATGGTCTTCTACGCAGCATCTGGACACAGAATATTAACACTAGTTGAGAATGAGTGATTGATAAATATATTAAATGCCTGTGAGAATTAATATATAATATTACTAATTGCTAATAAAAAATACCCATCACTAATACGAGAACACTTGGGCTTGTGATTGAGTTGGGATTACGTAGATCGTATGTCATCATATCGTGTAGTCTAATGAGATAAAAATTTTATCTGACATTTCGGGTGACAAATTTATCATACACAATTGGCAAGAAACTGGACTCTCGATAATGATGGATGTATGAATGGATGAGTAATAGAAGAGTGTCAATACACATCTCTCCGTTTTATCACAATTCAGGATTTTGTGACTGGTTTGTCAAAACTGTAATATAACAACTGAATTAATTTGATGCTTGCCCCTTATCCGAATTTTACGAATCGTCATGTGTGAAGGGATTTGATAAGAATTATTTTGCGACATTGATTTTATCCTTGCCATATGTCACAAAGTAAACATCAACATATTTTTTACAATGGTGACTTTTTGTTAACAAAACAGTTTGGTTTTCAGGCAAAAAACCGGCATGATTTAGTTGCATTACATGTTTAATTATATAGAATTTAAATGTCTGGTAATTTAATATCAATTTTTAATCTAATAATGGAGATAGTATAAAAAATGTTTCTGTTTTGTTCACTTTATTTCTACAATTTAAATTTTTAAAATAATGTGCATTATATGTGTAGCAAAATTCATGTTTCACGTGAATCACTTTTTAAATTCTTCTCAAGCACTTTATTAGAGATATTTTAAAATATTGCAGAATATTTTCTAAAATATTTTAGTATATAAAGTTTTAATATAGGAATATCGCTTTCCTGTTTCATATTCCAAGGTAAAGAAAAAACGGGATGCAGAAATATATAACTGCCTGAAGACAACCGAAAACCTAGAACACAAAGTTATAAAGGTTTATATACGCTTACTAATTAGCTGAATTAAATTAAAGCAGCTTATTTATTTATTCATTTGTTATTTCCTTTACTCCGGCTGTTATCTTTTCTCCATGTCGCATATTGAAAACTTCAGTGCGTGAGAAACGTTTGTCTGTGATTAACATGTTGATTTCATTGGCAGAAACTATGTACACAATCGATGAGCTGAGAAGAAATATCCCCATCAGTACGTGATATCCCATATCCTAAAAAAATATTAGAAGGAAATTAATTTTGTGAGATTTTACAAATGGAGTTCATCGAAGAACATGAGCATTGAAAATATTTCAGAAATTACCGTACACCCAGTTTAAGTCGTGCATTCTGCTTAAACGTTCCTGTCAGTGTGAGAACAATGCTCACCAATGACCCAAGAAAACTTAGAATGACCACTGAGACGAAATAATGTTCCCTCGCTATTCCAGCACACTTTACACCACTTCCTTTTCCATAAAATCCATCGCAGGCACGATACATTTTACAAATTGTCTCCCGCTTCGAGTTACACCACCATCCTTCATGTATCCACGCAGATTCAAAATGGGAATGGAGACCAATGGCCATTAACATTATTGCCATAATCTTGAGAAAAAATTGGTCCCATTAATATTGGCTAAATTAAATTTCATGGATCAAATTTAGTGTTTTATTTCTTACCACTGTGGCACATTTTCCTTTACCAGTGTAGGTTCGCAAAGTTTCCAGAATCGCAGTCATATTAATTCACAGTTAAATGCAATAATGGAGTTTTTAGCATTGCACTTTTTTACTCGCATTGATTAAATCCTTCATTTGAGCACATTAGGACAGACTAATCTTTTTTTGCGAATGCATCCAGTGTGAACATGCAGCGACAGTGACTCAACAACCAAATCATATCTCTGCTGTAATGGTGAGTGAGTGGAGTAGCAAGATAAGTCTCAAATATGGATTTCCCAGTGTTTGCATTTGCATTTGCACGTAAGGTTATTATTAAAATGGTTTGTGTTCTCTTATTTATTTTCTCCCAGTCAAGGAAAGTGTCCACTTAATTCAACTACCAATAATAATATTTCGATTTTATCTTACACAAAATAATCTGTGACAAGTGTAATTTGTGCATGTTATAGTTATTGCAGTTTATCAGTCTTTATTTCTCAGAATTAAAACGGCAACGCCACAAAAGACTCCGGCTTGGAGCAAGGCTAAAATCTGGAAAATACGATGGTTAAGCATTATAAATATTTCGTAGATTGTTATTTACTATTGGTACAACTAATCGATTTTCAAACAAATACCTACCGCTCCAGCAATTTTGTAGCCCCGGTTTAGACCAGAAGTATTAATACTCTTGGTGGTGTCATTCACAAAAAGATTTTTTATTCTCTCGGTGGACACAATGTAGAGAGATGCGGCGACAATCAGCAGAACGGCTAAAAGTAGAAATGCTGCGATGTCCTTAAATATTAAATGAAACATGTTATTAATTTTATTAAAATATAATGTCAAGATTTTTTATATAAAACAATTTTAGTATAATTTTTTATTTTAGATTTTACATACAATCCACTTAACAGCGGGAAAACTACTCTTGTCTTTTCCAATGAGCGTTAGTATTAAACTAACGAAAGTTAGAATGAGTGCGATAATTGAAACGCCAATTAGCACACGCTCCAACTCTATCGCGGGGCAGTTTGGATCTTCACTGATGCCAAAATCTGGAAACTGTGCGCACCACTCGTGTAATTTCCGAAGATCTTTGGGATGACTGTCTTTGAAATAAGGTTTCATCCAGTCTGAACCGTAATGCGAGTTAATGGCAACGCTCATTACCAGAAGACTAAAGAGCTACATCAGTAGGTAATTATAGAAAGGTGAAATTATTTTAAAACTTTTCACTGTAATTACCCACTCACACAGATTTCAAGAAAATTTAAAAAAAAATGAGCTTACAACAGCACCAAGTTTAGCAATTCCCACTGGTGTCTTCAAATAAGCAAACGTCATTTTAGTTCCTGTTTTCTAATAATTTTCAATCTCGATTTTTTAATAAAAATGGGAAGATGGAAGGATTTCACCTTCATTGTTCACTTATCCGTGAAAAAAATAAAACAGCCTCCTCATATTAGTTAAGTGCATGACTCACCCATGACTGCTCAATCTTATCAATTGATACTGCCGTTTTCCTCATTTCTTCTGTAACAAACACTTCAATATTATACGCATTATGGTATGGTAATTACTAATTATACTACAGCCACAACTGCAAGCATATTGATAACGACTGTGAATGATAATAATAATTTGTGAGAGGTTTTATATTGTCATTTCATTGCCAGTGTCAACATTATAAAAATGGGATGTGCTTGGCTTTGGTTTTACTGATGAAATCAATACGCTACAAGCTAACTTTTTTGTTATCTGCCTGCAGCTAAAAATGGTTTATCAGTCCAATTCAAAGCAAACACATTTTCAGCCAGAGTCGTAGAATATATTTATTGCATAAACCTATGTACTGTGCCTGGTAATTTATTTTTGCAACATGAATACTTTGCTGGTGGATGTACAGATCCTAAGGTTATGTGAAATGCATTTTTGTTTCATTTAGCAAATGTCTCGGATTCTTAGCGAAGGGTTTCATTTAACGCTTTTTATTTACAAAAAGTTTGGAAATGAAAAATGCCAATGATTTAAATGCAAATTACTTAATAATTGTTAATAAGCCCATATTATTACTTGATTGACTGCTTCATGGCTTTCGTTTATTTTTTTGTTGACCCGAAAAATTTAATGACGACGAATGACGGTAAAAGGTTTCTTGATGATGCATATTGAATGGTGACGTTGTGTGCATTAGAATCATCATCATCCAGCAATTAACAATTAACAAAACAAGTAGAGTTCCTACCGCCAGCCAAACTAATTAAAGATTGTTTTCAATCATGCCGTGTGTTAAACGGGTTTTATTTTATTTTTACGATTGTCGTACAATTGTCTCATTCAATTTATTCGTCAAAACCGCCGAAAATTATATAGGGACATTTTTCATTCATGAATCAATCGTGTGTACGTAATCAATTGAAGGAAAACAAAATTTTGTAGCAGGTATAAAACGGGTTTTACCGGAATGAACTTTTAGACGTGAGAAAAGTTACAGTTAACATAAATATTTAGTTGTCACGATTAATTAACTTAATGGAGTTCACACACGTTTCCTGCTTCGCCTCTATTCTGATATTTGTAGTCAATGGGCAACGCTCGATCTGCGGATCGACACATTCAGAGTTTCACAGTGCTGGAATGTAATGACTGGTTTTGGAATTAATTTGCATATTCTAATTCTAATCTATGGTTATTTTAAATATTTTAAAATAAACATTTTTATTGTTTTTAGAAAGTACGCCAGTTTGGCGTTCGAGAGCGTCTGCTGGTACGAAAACTACAAAATACTTCCGGCGCCCACGCACTCGCCCAATTTTACCTTTTGCGCCGAAGCCAATATAGTTCGAGACAATGTTTTGGCGTGGTCCAACACTTTACCAGAAACGAAGAGATGTGACGTGGTCACCGTGGCCGTGAAATATTCCAACTGGAGTAATGCCACCTTCCAGAGACTGGAGCTTCCAGTGGTGTATAAGGAGAAATGCGAGCGCTATTTTGTACAAGAGTCGGACGAACAAAGTGAAAATCTCGGAGCTCTGGGCAATTGCACGGACGAAAGTGACACACTGAACGATAACAAAGAAAATTATCCTATGAAGCCTTTGGCTTATTGCTTGTTTAACACTCTCAGGGCCCTGCATGGAATTGACGCAATCGAAGCTGTGGTTAGAAAATGTAAAAAATAAAACATTTAAAAAAATATCTTTAAAATAATTTGCTCATGACCATTACGTAGAAAAATGAACGCACGAGGTGTCGAAGGGAGCCCGTGGAAATATTGCTGGCAAGAGAAAACGAGCACCGGAGACTTCACGGGGTACAGCCGTTAACCATAGACACCCAGCTGACCAACAGCGCCCAATCCTACGCCAACGTAATGGCCGGTGCATGCCAGAAATTTAAATCCGCCCTACGCCCAAAATATTTCAAGACGGGTGGACCCGTCGGTGAAAATTTGTTTGCCTCGAGTAGCCACAACTTCAAGCGCGACAAGATCATCGCCATCTACGAAGTCGCTAACGCTTGGTACTCCGAGGTGAAATTTTATCCCTGGCCCTATCCAGCTTACAATGCAAAAAATCCGGGGGAATCTGATCACAGCAAATACTCCAGTTTCACTCAGACCGTGTGGAATGCCACCCAATTTGTTGGGTATGGTTTCGCACAGAATGAGAATTGCGAAAAAGATGGGAAGCCAACGGATTATGTGGTAGCGAGATATTACCCATCGGGAAATTTACCACAGTGTTATAAGACTAATGTTTTTAAGGCTATTAAACTTAACCGAACTTCAACTACGTTACAAAATAACGACACAAAACCTGTTTGCAATTCGATTTTGTAAATTGTACCTGTCTCAAATTAATTTTGCACGATTAATAAATATTATTTTTTAGCGATAAATAAAATTTTATTGGTAAAAATGTCATTATTGTGTCTGCGTGTGACATCATCCATTTCCCATGAATAGAATTTTATGACTTTCTACGGAATTGCTTAAGCTTTACACAGCATGATGACGTTTGCACTTTTGTATTTCATTTCAATGTGCGTATTTACACAACAAATTAAGTACGAATAAAGAAATTAATCAAATTATTTTTAAAAATCTGTTTAGTTTGTATTATTTACCTTGTCTTCATATCTGTAAAATGTCAAATTCGTTTGGAGAGTGCGTAAAAGTTATTATTACTGCATTTTATTTTAATTTTTCCAGAAAAATAAATATTTAAGTTTGCTACTTTATCTAAAGTATTATTATTCATTCATTTTTAGGAACATCCAGGAAATGCTGAACACCGTTATCGTTAGCCTGATGCCAGTGCCATTGAATGACACTCAACCGGTTCCAGTACCAGTGCCATGCGTGACCTTGACCTCAACTTCAGTCGGAAACAGAGCTGACGACACTCAAATGAATCCAATGACGACGACGATGCCGATGCCAAAATCATCATTGGAAATGTTAGAGCAAGTCAAGGAATCGCAAAGATGTGAGAGATTGTGCATGTATCCACGTGCTGCAGCTTGGAAAGCGACAAAGGCCATTTGGGCCCAGACACAAAGCCAATTGATTAGTTCTAATGCCAGTGGCAGTGCCCCTGCTACTTCCAAACGCCGATTCAAACGTGTTTCAAGACAAAAGAAAAAGGCTGATTCAGCTCAAGGTCAAGGGTCAAACGCTAAAAAGGAAAATAACTGGAAATGTGGCATTTGCCCCTTAACTTTCTCGAGCCTCTCAAAATTAAACAATCATCGATGTAAGCATCATTTGAAAGAGGTCCGGGGATTCTACGGGTGTCCAAATTGCGATCAGTTATTCAAAGAGGGGTCAAAGCTTTTGGAGCACTATAATGATCATTTATAAATCGTGGATAATTATAATTAAAATTTATTAACAGGTGTAAACACCCCATGCATTTGGTGAAGATTAAACATAAATGTAGGTTATAAATTATAATTGAAATGATATTTTATTTTAATTGAATAGAAATAAATAATTATCCAGAGATTTTCGTCATATTCCGCTTTGAATTTTAATTCTACTTTTTATCGCTATTCAAACGGATCAAACCTAGAGAATTTTCTGTAATTGTCACAATTCTAGAAATACAAACCAAAAGATTGTAATTAGTTAATTAATTATGAGCATGTATAATTAATGCATGATTATTTTTATTTATTACCCAAACGTCCTCGATACATTTATACAACGGACCCCACAGTTCACACGGAAGTCTTTTGTTCAGAATTAACTTGCCATCTGAAATGCAAGCGTTGTACTTAAGTGAATAGTAGCAGTTAAATTAACGATTAAAGTTTTTAAGACATGTTTTACTCACACTGTTCCCTACAGCTTTCCACCACAAATCGAGCCATGCTCTGGAGTACCGACACAACTCTCCAATCCGTACGAGCCGTGTCCCTGCGCTTGATCCGGAAGTACCGGAAAAGGCCATTGATAATAGTGGGGTCTGGGTAGTCTGCACTGGGATACTTTTTGCCGCCCATCATAAAACCATCGTGGGGAGTCCAGTTGATAACACCAAACTGGTGGAGCACACACGCCTGTGGACAACGGAACTTTCCTCCCAACACGCGTTTCCGGAAGCGACCTTCGTTCAGCTCACACCATGTGTTAAAGTGACTTCCGGACTGGCTCAGGGCACGAAAGTTGACGGATGTATCCGGATTGCTTGGGGATTTCGATCGGAAAGCTTCTGCGGAGGAGTTCGAGTCATCGCCAGGCCCGGAGTAGTAATAGTAGAGCAGTGTGTCCGTTTCTTGGTCAAATCTTATTTTCCCCCAGAGTGGAGTCGTCGGTGTCTTAGTGGTCGTCGTCGTCGTGGTCGGGGTGCGATTGGCTGGTTTCCAAATTGGGAAGCAGGATAAGTCCAGATAGTAGTAGCAGTCCACCGGAAGGACTATGAGGAACAAGAAAGGAATTAGAAGAAAGACACGTCTCTTTTGATTAAAATCCATTTTAAAGCCAGGTCTTGAGAATATCCTGAGGAAAGCTTCAACAATCAAGTTATAATACAAATGAGCATTTAAGTTACATAATAAAACACATTACACATACATACAAAGGTTAATTAAAATGAAGTCGTTAATAGTATATATGTGTTACATACATTACACATATTATGTATATGTATGGGGTTTAATGAACGGTCTGATAATTTTTATGGAATATTTTATCAGTGTCATTTTATGGTCAAGGCGTAAAATGGAGAATGGTGCGGTATTTTTGACAGAGTTTTTCGAGACTCAGAGGTTTATTGGGCCGACGTAAACTTAAATCTTTTATCTTTTACATAGGCTTCATAATAATAAATAATATTTTTGGTGACGGGCATAGTAGAAACAATGAAATTATCAGGACATCGTCATCAATAACGTTTAGATACGTATTTAATATTGCTTCCGC